>JAGKTI010033068.1:0-11760 GCA_018397915.1 Birgus latro | reverse complement strand
GGGGGCGGGGGAGTACGGCGGTGAGGTTAGTGTGGTGCGCGGGCGGGGTGTAGGGGTCTTGTGTGGTGGTGTGGCGGTGGAAGCCGGGGTGGAAGGGGAGGGAGAGGAATAATATACAAAGGGCTCTTCCTGGGGAGCGGGTGGTGTTGGACTGGCTCTCGTGGTTGGGGTGGGTGCGGAAGGCCCTGTGGAGTCCCGGGAGGGGCGGACGTGGCGATTCCTGTAGGTGCCGGGTGTCCCGTGGTAGTCAATGACGACTTGGAAGGGGTTGGGAACTTTCGTGACCGTGTTTGGCCCCATAAAGCGAGGGGCAACCTTACTGGGGGTGGGTAAACAGGCCACGAAAACCTCGTCACCTGGTTTGTAAGGGTTAGTAGGGGAGGAATCCGTCTGAGCGTCCTGGTGTCCGCGCAGGTGTTGTAGGCAACGCTTCAGGTGATGTAGGGGGTCCGTGAGGGAGGAAGGAGCGGGGGGTTGGAGATGTTGTCGGAGAGGGAGGAGGAGGGGCACCTCTCCGAATACCCGTTCGTGGGGGGTGATGCCATCGTTGCGGGGGCAGGTGTTCATCCCCCACTGGATGATTTTGACATGGGCAGGCCATTCCTGATCCTGGGTACTCTGGATTCGGGTCCTAACCTGGTTTAAGAGGGTTCGATGGCTCCTCTCAAATACCCCATTCCCTTGGGGCCAGTAGGGGGAGGAGTGTGAAATGGAGAACCCAAACAGGACGGACAGTTCTTTCCATATTTGCCCCGTAAATTCAGGGGCATTATCAGAGTGAATGGCCTGAGGAACACCAAAGTAAGGGAAGACGTGGCTCATGAGGGTGTCGGCTATGGCGACGGCAGTGTGTTCCTTCGTCGGGCAAGCAATAAGGAACTTTGAATAGACGTCGACGAACGTGACGATGTATCAGTAGCCGGACATGGGTGGCAGGGGTCCGACAACGTTGACAGACAAAAGCTGCCAGGGCTTGTGGGCGGTGATCTTGCCGGTAGGACCCGCTGTACAGGTAATGTCTTTCCCTAGGCAGCATGCTCGACATGCCTGGGTGACACGCTGGGCTAGGGTAGTGGGGTTGGGGGCCCAGTAGAGGTCGTTGAAGACCTGAGTCAGCCTCTTTGTACCCAGATGGATCCCATTGTCAGAGTGGAGGTGAGTGAGGATGCTCATGGCGGAGTCCGGGTCAAGGACAATGTGGCCTGAAGGCGTGAAAAGTTGGTCCTCTTGCAGGTGAAGTTTGTCGAAAAGGTGCTGGGGAATCCAGGGAGGCCGATCTCGATTTTGCCAGTGTTGGATCAAATCGGACTGAGGGAGGAGTGATTGTACTGGAAGGCGGGAGAGGGCGTCGGCATTGGTGTGTAATTTCCCAGGCCGGTACGCGATCTCGTAATCAAACTCCTCCAGTGATTCGCACCAGCGGAGGAGCTGGACGTTGTGGGTGCCTGACTTCCGTAGCCACTGGAGGGATTGGTGGTCTGTGATGATGGTGACACTGGTGCCCGATAGGTAGGCCCTGAAGTAATCAAGGGCCCAGACGATGCCCAAACATTCGCGCTTGTTAGCGGCGTAATTGCGTTCGGCAGGGTTTAAGGTGCGGCTGGCACAAGCTATGATGTGCCTGCGCCCTTCCTGGACCTGGGCCAGGACGGCGCCTATGGCTACCAGGGACACATCGGTATACAACCTGAAGGGGAGGTCGTAGTTGGGGAAGGCGACGATGGGAGAGGAAACAAGCTTCTCCTTTAGGAAGTGGAATGCGGCGACGCGGTCATTGCTCCAGACGAAGGGCTCACCCTTTTTAGTGAGGTCATGGAGCGGTTTTGCAAGGTTGGCAAACCCTTTTATGAACCATCAGTAGTATGACGCAAGGCCTAGGAAGGCACGGACTTGGTGCACATCTTGGGGAAGAGGTTGATCGGCGATGGCTTTTAATTTTTCGGGATCTGGAGAGATGCCTTTCCCCGAGACAATGTGTCCTAGGAAGGGGACCGAACGGGCAGCTAGAACACATTTAGTGGACTTGAGTTTTAACCCAGCCTGGCGTATCCGCTGAAACACCTGTCGGAGGCAGTGCAGTTGATCAGCCCATGTCTTGCTAAATACGATCACGTCATTGAGGCACGCCAGGCAGACTTTCCATGTCAGACCGCTGAGGACGGACTCCATGAGGTGGGAGAAGGTGGCTGGGGCGTTGCATAGCCCAAAGGGGAGAATGTTAAATTGATATAGTTTCCCATTGCTCATGGAGAAAGCCGTTTTCTCTTGATCCTGGGGGTGGACGGGGAGCTGCCAGTACCCTGACTGGAGGTCCAACATGGAAAACCAGGTGGAGCCGTGTAGGGAGTCTAGGGAGTCGTCTATTCGGGGGAGAGGAGTGGCATCTTTTGAAGTTACGTTGTTTAAACGGCGGTAGTCGACGCAGAAGCGTTGAGTGCCGTCTTTCTTCTGAACCAAGACAACAGGGGAGGAGGACCAGGGGCTGGTAGAGGGCGTTATGATGCCGGCGTCCAGCATTTCTTGAACTTGCTGGTCCTCCTCAGCCCATTGGTGTGGGTTCTTCCGGCGAGAGGGTTGCCGAATGGGGGGCCCAGTGGTGTGAATCTCATGGGCTAAATACGTTGTATGCCCCAAGTCGGCGTGCCCGGTTGAAAAAGATCCTGGTGCTCGAGCAGTAGGTGGTGTAGCGTCTCGGCCTGATGTGCAGATAAGTGTTCAGGCAACGGAGGAAGGGGAGAAAGGTGTGATTCTAAGGGTGGGGTGTCACACGGCTCTGCTGGCTCTAGGTCGCCGACCAAAAGTCCCTTCGGCAGAGTGAGGGGTGTAGCCGGTAGGTTCTCCACTTTGATGGCGTTCAGGTGGGGCGGAAGGAAGGTCAGTGACATTGGGCAGGCAGCAAGGGGCCCGGTGGGGACACTGGGGGAAAATAGGGAATGGGTCCCTGTGGGCTTGCTGATTTTTAACCACGCTTCGTGGTGGGGAGGAATGGTGAGAGAGAACGCGACGGTCACGGGAAATGTGGGGCCGGGGGCCGGCTTAGGAGGAGGGGGGGGATGCTGTCCTGGCTTGTGCACATACATATGCTTTTGGGTTCTTGTGGGGGCTGCCGAAACTGAAGTCATCTCCCGTGGCAGTCTATGTGCGTGTGGAGCTTTTGCAGTAGGTCTAGCCCCAAGTAACCATCATACGCACGGCAGGACGAGTCAAATATGATGAATGGATGACGAGTGGAGGCTCGTTGATGTGTCGTCGCTTGTACGGCCCGTGTTTCCCCACGGATAGGCAGGGAGCCTTCCCCTGCGTCTATTAGGTAGGCTGAAGTGGGGAGAAGGGGCCCCAAAACTTCCTGGTGGCGGGAGTAAAAGTGTGTATATAAGCAAGACCTGGTGGCTCCCGTGTCCACCAGGAGTCTTGCCTTGACCCCCTGTAATTTCATTTTATCATAAACCGGGGGTCGGTATTGGGCAGAGGTGGCCCCCGCCACCGTGGGGAGGTGCGGGGGCAATCCTAAAAGTCCAGCGGAAGTTGGGCCTTTGTTTCGCAGCCAACGTCAGGTTCCTCAACGATAGGGGGTTGGGGGTTCGCAGGGCCTTCCTCTACTGCCAGCATTGGGCGGGGCCTTGGTGGATCGGCCCTTCTCCTGCGTGCCACTTTGAGCTGTTCACGAATGTCGTGAAGTGGGCAGTGGCTGTTACAGGTGGTGAACTCCCACGGATTGATAGTGACGAGGTTTGCACTGTTGTCTTGGGGCGACCGCCTCCTGGTGGGGTGGGCTCTTGGGAGAGCTGAGGCGGAAGTGTCTCGCGATGGGGTTGGAGAGAATTGGGGCTGCGTGGGTGGGGGTTTCGTTGGGAACCGGCTCGCAACCCCGATTTGTTGCGTGTCGGGGCGGGCTGCGAGAAGGTGGCGTATGAGCTGGACATCGCAGTCCAAATTTCCCGTCGGGTCATGGATGGTAAAATGTTCCTTAACCATGCCGGGAGGACTCTAAGGAGAGTATTAAAGATATGCTCATCCCGGGTCTTCATTTCGGCATCTGGGTATGCGGCGGTGACGAGTCGCCTAGCTTGGACCAACGTATTGTCCAAATCCCCGTCATATCTGAGGGCATCTAGTTGTGAAACTGCGACAACTTTCCCTAATGACGGGGTGATAGCGTCTGCATCAATTTTTGTAAATCTGGCCCATGTGAGGTCTGGGACTATTTTTGGTGCTATGCTGGCTACCGCCTTTCCCAAGTAAGGTAGAGTGACAGCTATCTTCTGATTATCTTCTTCAAAACCAATATCAAGCAATGGCTTGACCATTTGCAAGTAAGTAGTGATGTCGCATTGTTCTGGGTCAAACTTTGGTAGGGGTACATGTGTTTTAGTTGCCATTTTCACAAAAAGTTTTCCAGTCCTTTTTCACCGTCCGGGTCAAGAACCACCGCTAGCCACCAGTGTTGTGCTACGTATTTATGGGACGGTTTCTCGCCCTCAAATACGCAGGCTAAAGCGGGTCCCTATTCTAGACCGGGAGGTAACTCCTAAGAGTAGGACTGGACACAAAAACAAGGCAGTAAATAGTACACATGTATTCTAGATATTTAACAGAGAACAATAATACATCACAGATATTACAATGGGTTGGCCGGGGGTAAGTGAACACTGTATACAATCGCTGTCTGTCACTATACCTTCTTGTTCAGGTATGGTACTATCAACCCGACACTCATGGTACATACAACATATTTATATTTCCGGACACAGGAATGATTTTACTACAATCTCTAAAACCCGTATAGCACTGGATGGCACTGCATATATATATAAGTTACGTTACACCTGTATTTCAGGTACCTGGTGGCCGGAAGTCTATCTCAGGTAGGGTTGCCGGTAAAGATCACTAGAAAGGGGAACTGTGGTATTTTAGTATGCCCGGGCTAAACACGTCGGGACAAAGGGCTGGGTGAATATTTAATTGAACACAGGGGAGGGAGAGCGTAAACACCAACGCAAGGCACAATGACACAATGGGTATTTCCTGATTATCACAAAGACTGTCCAGGGTGGCGGGACTCTACCTTTAAGATATAGGTCAGGCCACGTTCTGTCTATCGGCACGTCCAATCTTATTCGAGGTTCCTGGTCACTTCACTTTGAGGATACACTGTAGGGGATCACTCGTGAGATATCTGTCGATGCACACTATAACTGAGTCTAAGGGTACACACACATATATAGATAGTCCACTCACTTGGTTAACACTGGTGGGCCCAGGTTGATTCTTCCGTCAGGAGGGAAACACGGGCAGAGTGGAGCGTTCCTGGGCAGGGCCCCACACGTGGCCGTGGGGCTAAGGGCTCGGCCCAAAGAGGGCCAGAAGCCGGGCCTGACGCCGGGTCTGGGAGCGCCTTCGGGAGACCTCGCCCACCGGTGGGTTGCGCCCTGGTGTTCGGGGCAACTCCTGGGACAACAGAGGACCCAGGGGACTGGAACCCGGGGTGGCTGGGCTGCGGCAACTGCTCGAGGGCGGCGGCGCCGTCAGGGTCGCCTCACGGGAAACTCGGGCCGGGGGAGTAGTGGACAGGGCCCGTCGTCGGCTGCGAGGTCTGCGGGGGCTCTGGTCCGGCAGCTGGTCACCCTGGTGGAGTCGTAGGGAACCAAGGTCTTGGGTATGACCTTGCCACGCCTCGGGTGTAAGGTCCTCTCCGACTGCTGGTTCTCCTGTAGGGGAGAAGCAGACCGTGGCCGGCTTTGCTCCTGACCCGACGTGACTTGTGGCCGACGTCTGAGGGGTACAGGGAAGGATAGCTTCCTGGCGGCTAGTGGCCTGCCCTTTGTTGGGCCTGGCGTGACTTGTGGCCAATGCCTGAGTGGCCGGGAGGAGGATAGCTTCCGAGCGGCTTGTGGCCTGCACTGCCCCGGCCTGGCGTGACTTGTGGCCGACGCCTGAGTGTGCACAGGGGAGGATAGCTTCCTGGCGGCTTGTGGTCTGCCTTACCTCTGGCCCAACATGACTTGTGGCCGACGTCGAGAGGGCACAGGAGGTGAGCTCTGGGACAGCTATGGCCTGTGCCGGCGAGCTAAGGTCACTAGCAGCTGAGGGACGGACAATGGCCGATCCTGCCTCGTGCCCAGTACGGCTCGTGGCCAGTACTGCTCTGGGGGGAACGCCGACAGGAGACAGTCGACTATTGGCCAGTCCTGCCCGACCGACACGCGTCCGTGTTGCGGCCCTGTGGCAGGGAAGCAACTGGGGAACGGACTGTGGCCGGTTCTGCCCCGTACCCGGTACGACTGTGGCCGATGCCAAGGCGTTGTGTGGAGTTATAAACTCCACTCCTTACCTGGTGAGCTGCGCTCTGGCCGGAGACTAGGTGCCAGCGACTGCTACCTTTCCGGGCCACCACCTGGGCACAAGAGGGGCACCGGGAAGTTATACAAGTAAGCCATTCCTGTTCTCAGCCGCGCTGTGTTGGCGGCAGTCCCCCGGTGATACTGGGGGGGTTGGGGGCGCTGGTGTCGTCTGCCCCGGTTGCCGTGTGGTTTGTGGCTCCAACCCCTAACTCCTGTATTTCAGTCAGTTGGGGCGAAGGGGAATTAGGGAGGGGAAATCTGGAGGAAGATGTCCCAGATTTGACACTTACACTCGTTGCCGGGTATTCTCTGGAAAAGGAAGGGGGCCGGGGTTTAACTCTATGTGGTGTGGTGAATTAGTGGTGATAAGGCTATGAGGGAGTTAGGCTACAACCCTGGCTCCAGAAAAGTGGAGGCCCAATGTCTGGCTCTTACTCCCTCTAGTCTGGCGATAGGGTTGTGTGATTTGCGCCCAGAGTGGGTCTCGCGGTGAAGACAGCTGGGACCCGAGACAGTCGGGACAACAAGAGTATGTTACTAAACCCGGGATTCATTTTCTAGGGGTAAGAGGGCACTCTTTGCCCGTGGGAGGGGATGTAGGTGTGTGTGGGGGACTTGCTCCAGCTTCAGTGTCACGTTGGGGAAGCCTGCTGGACTTCAGGGAGTGCGTAGTCTGGAACTCCTTATGTGTTGCCAAGCCACCTCTAGCAAGCTCAGGGGTGCTGCATCTGGCAAGCATTCTGGAACAAAGGAACTCCTTCTGTGTTGTCAAGCCACCTCTAGCACGCTCGGGGATGCCGTGATGGTAGTGGCTGTATTCGTGACAAGGAGTCAGATGGTGACCTTTGACCTGGGGATTGACTTGTCATCTGTGGAAGTAGACACAAAAGTACTGCTGCGAGGGGGGGGGGAGGTATTGGCCTGGTAGGGTGGGTGTGAAGACTATGTTTATAGGGGACTGGATATCAGGGGGTTGTGGTGTTGTGAGGGGTGGGGGAGTGGCAGTGGGGGTTTGTGAGGATGCCATGGGTGGGGTTGCAGGATGTGGTGGCATTGTGGGACTTTAACTGAAGGTCGAGATTGCCGGCCTGATCTGGTGAAGAATGGAATGCGACTCTGTTAGCTGAGTAAGTGGGAGAGAGGACGTGGAGCTGGAGGTTAAGCTGGGGCTATGACAGGAGGGAGATGGGATTGAGGAAGGCCGTGGGGGCCGTGAGGAGGCAGGTGAGGTGGAACTTGTGGTGAGGGAGGGGGAAGAATCCCTGGATGGAAGCACAGAGCAGGGTGGAATGGTGGTGAGTTGAGACGGGAATGAGGCAGTGCTGAAGGGGTTTGTGGAAGGATGGGGTGAGGGGGTGGTTTTGGGGGAGGGATGGGGTGAGGTGGTGGTTGGCGGGGAGCACGGGGTTGGGGATCTGGTGCTGGTTGGTGTGGATGAGTGGCTGGGGTTTTGTGGAATACAAGAGCTGGTTGGAGGTGAGGTAGAGGTGGGCAGCAAGCCTAGTGGGAAGAGGGTCATAGGACTAGATGTTGGCAGTGCAGATGGGGCTGGCACGGAGGCAGGGAGTGAGGTGGTGGTGCTTCCAGGCAGGGAAGGATGGGGTGAAAAGTTGAGGGGGGGGGATGAGGGTTGCTTGGCGACGGTGTTGGGTGACTTAAGGGTTTTTCACTTTGCTAGGCTCAGTGTTGGTCTGGTCGTTCAGGAGTGGGTTGTATCATCTTACATGCTGGTTGCAGTAGACCCTGGCTTTGCCATGAAAGTCAACAACAACCTGGTAACAATTCGGCATGCGTGTAATTTCAAAAGGCCCCAAGAATATGGTTTGCAACTTGTGGTCGAGGGCCAACATAGCAACCATGACTCTCTGACCTACTTGATAGGGGTTGTCTGGTGAAGCCTCATCCTTTGGTAGCTTCTAGCAGGATTGCATGTGGTGGAAACAGTTCTTGAGGTGTGAGAGTGGATCTTGGGTGATGGAGTTGCTAAGTGGCAAGTGCCAATATGGAAGTAGCAATGGGGGCTCTCCAAAGATGTGCTCATGGGGCATCATACCATCCACTTGAGGGCAAGTGTTCATCCCCCATTGTATGAATTTCACTTGGGAGGGCCAGTCTTCGGTATCCAGGATGACTATCCAGGTCTGGAGTTAGTTAGTGAGGCTCCAATGGCTTCTCTCGCACATGGTGCTTCCAAGGAGGTGGTAAGGAGAGGAGTGAGAGAGGTGGTACCCGAACAGATGGAACAGTTGTTCCCAGACTTAGCCTGAGAATTCCAGGGCATTATCCAAATGAAGGGCCTGCGAAAGGCCAAAGTAGAGATATACATCAGCGATGAGAGCCTCCGTGACTGCCACAGCAGAGTGGGTCTTGGCAGGGCAGGCAACTAGAAATCTGGAATAGGTGGCTCTCGAGGGAATTACAAATCGGACCGCGGTTATTGATGGAAGAGGGCCCATGACATCCACAGCCAGCAGCTGCCAGGGTTGGGTGGCTGTTAAGTGTCCAGTGGGTCCCGGGGTTTGGAAGATGTCCTTCCCCAGGGCACAGGCCCTACAAGCTAATATTGCTCATTTGGCGGTGGCTAAAGGATGTGGCATCCAATAGATGTCTCCAAATGTTTGTAACAACTTTTGCTGCCCGAGGTGGGTCCCGTTCCTGTGGTGAAGATAGGTCAGGAGGTCATCCACTTCTTCTGGGTCCACTACGACATGACCAGAAGGGGTATTGAGGTGGTCTCCTACCCTCCCCAGCTTTGTAAAGATATGGTGGGGGATCCATGCTGTTTTCTGGCTAGTCTCCCACTGTCGGATTAGGGTGTTCTGTTGTGCACTGTGCCCTGTATTCTGCATTACAAGGAGTGAATTAAGGGCAAGCCTCAACAAGGCTTCGGCAATGGTGTGAAGTTTGCTGGGACAATTTGAGATGTTGAGATTGAACTCCTCCAAGGTTTTGCTCCACCATACTAAGACGGCATCAGTAATCTGAGATCATCGCAGCCACTGTAGGGATTGGTGGTCGGTGATGATGGTGAGTGGGGTGCCCAGCAGGTAGGATCAGAAGTGCTTCAGTGCCCAGACCACGCCGAGGCAACCACATTTCGTGGTGGCGTAGTTTACTTCTGACGGTGCCAGTGTCATACTGGTGCATGTTATGATGTGTTCCTTGCCCTACCAGACTTGGAGTGAGGATGGCACCAATCCTGACTGAAACATAGGTGTATAGTCGGAAACGCTGGGCATAATCCGGGAAGGTGATTATTGGCACTGTGGTGAGGTAGTGCTCGAGTACCTCAAAGGCTTCCAGCCTCTGAGTAGTCTACTGGAAGGCCTCTCCTTTCTTCGTCATGTCGTGTAGGGGTTTTGCAATGGAGGAAAAATTTTGGACAAATCTCCTGTAGTAGGCGGCTAGGCCAAGGAAGGCACGGACTCCTCTGACGTCTGTAGGTGGGGTGATATTTGCGATGGCTCACAGCTTTCCCAGATCTGGGGTGAGCCCTTCACGTGAGATGACATGGCCAAGGAAAATGACAGACTCCTGGGCAGGGTCACATTTAGATGGTTTGAGTTTATGCCCCACTGTTTGTATGCAGTGCAGCTACCTGGCCTAAGTGGTCAAGGTGTTCCTTCCAGGTGCAACTGAATACAATCACATCATCCAGGTAAGTGAGGCACGTCTCCCAGGTGAGCCCTCACATGACTGACTGCTTGAGATGGAGGAAAGTGGTCACTCCATTACACAGGCTAAAGGGGAGGACATATTGCCAGATGTCTCAATCCTGTAAGGGGTGGCCACAAACAAATCGCCTCCATATCGCTTTGTCCCCCGCCATTTCACTACCCCACACCCAACTCACATCCCCCTCTCTCATGTACCTCTCCACTCCATCCCTCCATCTCATCCTCAGCCTCCCCCTCCCTCTCCCCCCCTCCACCTCACTCACATACACTGTCCTCATCAGTCTTTCACTCTCCATCCTCTCCACATGCCCAAACCACCTTAACGTGTTTCTCCTAACGCTTCCTATCAAGTCCACATCCACACCACAACGCTCCTTCACTTACTCATTTGTTAGTCTGTCTCTCCATGTGACTCCACATGCTCCTCTCAAATAACTCATTTCCACTGCTCTCACTCTTGACTTCTGTCCTTCCAACAGGGTCCAAGCTTCACTTCCATATGTTAGAGTTGGTATCACAATACTGTCATGTAACAACTTTTTCACTTCCATGCTCACTTCCCTGTTTCTTATCACTGCTTTCAACGAACCAGCAACCTTCCTTCCCTGCTGCACCCTTTCAAGCACTTCACCCTCCAGACTTCCATCCTTACTCATCACATTACCCAAGTACTTAAATGCACTCACATTCTCCATATCCTCCCCATCCAATCTCACTGTACATTCACTGGCTTCACTTCTCTCGAAGACCATCATTTTACTTTTCCCTACATTCACCTTTAGATTCCGTTTCTTACACACTCTTACACACGTGCTTCTTGCTCTCAATATATTCAGATCTTATTTCAACTGAACCTCTGTCCTGTAACCCCTCTAGCCACTTCTTCCCCTTTTCATGATGAAATATGACCATAAATTGAAAACATGTACTGAAGAAGCAAATGCAAGAATAAAATAGTGTACTACTAAAGATCATTTGATCACTGGTACAGAAAGGAGAATTACTGTAATTGGATGAAAAATGGTATGTGGCATAATAATTCCATGGCTACCATGATTTAGATAAAAAAATAGCAATTTTTGCCAGGGAAAAAAAGAAAAGAAAAAAAAAAGACACTAACAATGTAATGTACTGTAATGCAAAGAGGAAGGAATCACATGACCTGAAGAACTGAGTGTTTTAAAATAAAACACTGGAAACTGTACAGATATATGGTAATGCAAATACTGTATATAACAGATATATTTTGTCATCAACATTATGATAAAGCACGACCTGATGTACACTTGTGGTACTACAAATCGCTATTCATTATAAAAAACTGCTTTTGAGGCTTGCTGATTATGCAAGGTTCAGTAACAGCATTATGAGTTGACCTCAAGAGGAAAATAAAAAAGTGTAAGAAACAAGTACAGTATGGTATAATACAACTATGCACGAGAATAAGCCCATGAATTAAGTATGTATATCAATAATTATATGCAAACATAGAGTGAGTATACAGTACATTACAAATACAATGATCCCTGACCAGCTTTATGGAAAGGCTAAATCTGGAAGAGTGCTGATGATACTGAAACCTTCAAACCACTGAGTTCAAATTATTCCTATGTACAATGTTGTCAGAATCACATGTAACATTCTGTATGAAATGATTACATTAGCTACCAAATTCCTGGAATCTGCTATTATACACTCTATCATTTCCATCCTGTGTGTGTGTGTGTGTGTGTGTGTGTGTG
>JAGKTI010033067.1:0-11760 GCA_018397915.1 Birgus latro | reverse complement strand
GGGGGGGGGGGGGGGGGAGGTTTTTTTTTGGCTCCGGTACCTTTTATAGGCCCTGTCCTTGTTGCAGACAGCATTAGAACAAGCAGGATTAAACCAAGGCTTTCTTGCATTAGTCAGAGGATATGAGAAAGGAATGTATGCTTCCATGCCCGAGAGAATAACCTCAGTAATGCGCAAGGGACACTCAGATGGCTCCCGGCCATGGAAACAATGATCATTCTAGGGAAACTCAAAGAAGTACTGCCTGAAGGCCTCCCAATCCGTGGCACCAAAGTGCCACAGTCGACGTTTCATTGGAGGGTCCACAGGCCGTATTGAAGTGATAGGAGAGGTTAAGGTAATAATGTGTGATAGGAGAGGTTAAGGTAATAATGTGTGATTGGAGGAGCCATATGGAGGGGACGGCAGGAGGCTGCTTCATGCAAATGACATTAGACCTGCTCATCAAGCCCTGAAGAACGTCCACTCCTGCACCACCTCTAAGGGTAGCTCTACTGTATCTGGACAGCAGATGATATGTCAGGGGGCAGATGTACGATCGCCCAAAGAAGTGATGACCCGATTCCCAGTACCTTTCGCTCAGAAAGTGGTATCTGACAACCGTCAAGGCCATGTTATATTTCCTATATTGCACACCGGAAAGAGCAGTATTGGGGTAAACAACACCAAAAAGTAATATATTAGTGTTTTTACCATGTATATCTCGCATTACGGAAGATTAAAAAGGGATTAAAGAATCCCCGAGCTAGACCTTACAATGAGATCATATAGCCCCGCTAGGAAACAGGAGAGCGCTACCCCTCCTGCCACAGCGGTCCCGGGCGCGGCTTGAACTCGCGACCCCCCGGTCCCGAGCTTGATGCTCTACCTCTGAGCATTACGGAAGAGGAAACCACAATACACTAAAGTTGAGGCTTAGCAGTACGAAAGAATGTGAAACGCACTCCCTATCGCTCAACGGTTTCAGGGTTAAAGTGCGGAGAAACTCTAGTAATACTTATTTTCCATTCAAAATCAACAATACTGAAGGAAATATGTCTCATAAAGTAAAACCCGCAGATAATCGTAATGTCGAAATCATTAGTGCCATCAAATCAGAAAAATGAACATCTAAAGATATATTATTATCCAAATTTAATTCTCTATGGGGGATGATATTCACGAGGTAAACCCGTAAGTGCTGAAAGCAAGATGGATCGTCAACAAGAAACTACAGCCTATCGATGCAAGCAGATTATTGCTCTTTATTTAGTAAATATTCCAGTAAGACAGATATACTGGCACCTTGACAGTTTACAGATTGATATGCGATATAGAGGTAGAACATAGGAAATTTGCTACTGGAGCCCCTCATAGCACAAGACCAAGACAGACTTATTAATACATGTGTCCAAGAACAACCACTTACCACTTGTGTTGCTACCAAGAAGCAAATTAATCTGCCGGCATTCAGTGACGTTAGTGAAACCAGTGCAATCATAAGTGGAAAACTGGTCATTTTTATTCACACGAAATTCCAACATGTTATAAAACATGTAGGGCAGTTGCATGGAAGAACTAAAGAGAGAGAGGTTGATAGTCAAAAGCATGAATGCGACAATGAAGATTGTTGTGCTACGTATTTGTGGGACGGTTTCTCGCCCTCAAATACGCAGGCTAAAGCGGGTCCCTATTCTAGACCGGGAGGTAACTCCTAAGAGTAGGACTGGACACAAAACCAAGGCAGTAAATATTACACATGTATTCTAGATATTTAACACAGAACAATAGTACATCACAGATATTACAATGGGTTGGCCGGGGGTAAGTGAACACTGTACACAATTGCTGTCTGTCACTATACCTTCTTGTTCAGGTATGGTACTATCAACCCGACACTCGCGGTACATACAACATATTTATATTTCCGGACACAGGAATGATTTTACTACAATCTCTAAAACCCGTATAGCACTGGACGGCACTACATATATATATATATAAGTTACGTTACACCTGTATTTCAGGTACCTGGTGGCCGGAAGTCTACCTCAGGTAGGGTTGCCCGTAAAGATCATTAGCAAGGGGAACTGTGGTATTTTGGTATGCCCGGGTTAAGCACGTTGGGACAAAAGGGCTGGGTGAAAGTTTAACTGAACACAGGGGAGGGAGAGCGTAAACACCAACGCAAGGCACAACGACACAAAGAGGTGTTTCTTGATTATCACAAAGACTGTCCAGGGCGGCGGGACTCTACCTTTCAGATATAGGTCAGGCCACGTTCTATCTATCGGCACGTCCAATCTTATTCGGGGTTCCTGGTCACTTCACTTTGAGGATACACTGTAGGGGATCACTCGTGAGATATCTGTCGATGCACACTATAACTGGGTCTAAGGGTACACACACATATATAGATAGTCCACTCACTTGGGTAACACTGGTGGGCCCAGGTTGATTCCTCCGTCAGGAGGGAAACGGGCAGAGTGGCGCGTTCCTGGGCAGGGCCCCACATGTGGCCGTGGGGCTAAGGGCTTGGCCCGAACAGGGCCAGGAGCTGGGCCTGACGTCGGGTCTGGGAGCGCCATCGGGAGACCTCGCCTACCGGTAGGTCGCGCCCTGGTGTTCGGGGCAACTCCTGGGGCAACAGGGGACCCAGGGGACTGGAACCCGGGGCGGCAGGGCTGCGGCAACTGCTCGGGGGTGGCGTCGCCGTCAGGGTCACCTAACGGGAAGCTCGGGACGGGGGAGTAGTGGATGGGGCCTGTCGTCGGCTGCGAGGTCTGCAGGGGCTCTGGTCCGGCAGCTCGTCACCCTGGTGGAGTCGTAGGGAACCAAGGTCTTGGGTAAGACCTTGCCACGCCTCGGGTGTAGGGTCCTCTCCGACGGCTGGCTCTCCTGTAGGTAGGGGAGAAGCGGACTGTGGCCGGCTTTGCTCCTGACCCGACGTGACTTGTGGCCAACGCCTGATGGGTACAGGGAAGGATAGTTTCCTGGCGGCTTGTGGCCTGCTCTTTATTGGGCCTGGCGTGACTCGTGGCCGACGCCGAGAGGGCACAGGGAGGGATGGTTTCCTGGCGGCTTGTGGCCTGCACTGTATTGGGCCTGGCGTGACTTGTGGCCGACGCCGAGAGGGCACAGGGACAGATGGTTTCCTGGCGGCTTGTGGCCTGCACTATGTTGGGCCTGGCGCGACTTGTGGCCGACACTGAGAGGGCACAGGGAGAGATGGTTTCCTGGCGGCTTGTGGCCTGCACTGTGTTGGGCCTGGCGTGACTTGTGGCCGACGCCTGAGTGGCTGGGAGGATAGCTTCCTGGCGGTTTGTGGCCTGCCTTACCTCTGGCCCGACGTGACTTGTGGCCGACGTCGAGAGGGCACAGGAGGTGAGCTCTGGGACGGCTATGGCCTGTGCTGATGAGCTAAGGTCACTAGCAGCCGAGGGACGGACTATGGCCGATCATGCACCATGCCCAGTATGGCTCGTGGCCGGTACTGCGGTGCCGCTCTGGGGGGAACGCCAACAGGAGACAGACGACTGCTGGCCAGTCCTGCCTGACCGACACGCGTCCGTGGTGCGGCCCTGTGGTGGGGAAACAACTGGGGAACGGACTATGGCCGGTTCTGCCCCGTACCCGGTACGACTATGGCCGGTGGCTGGTACCGCAGCGTTGTGTAAAGCTGTAAACTCCACCCCTTACCTGCAGATCTGTGCTCCGGCCGGAGACAAGGTGCCGGCGACTGCTACCTTTCCGGGGCTTCACCTGGGCACAAGAGGGGCGCCGGGAAGGTAAACAGGTAGGCCGTTCCTGCTCTCAGCCGCGCTGTGCTGGCGGTAATCTCCCGGTGATCTGGGGGGGGTTGGGGGAGCTGGTGTAGTCTGCCCCGGTCGCTGTGTGGTTGGCAGCTCCAACCCCTAACTCCTGTATTTCAAAGATAATTAAAACCAAAAAGAATTATATTAAAAAATAAGGGGGAGGGGGGGAAACGTGACAAAAGTCGAGACCTCCCCTGGCGTGGTATGTGTGTGTGTGTGTGTGTGGATATTTGCCCCAACAGGTGGGGACACGGGCAAACAAAGAGCCTGTAAGAGGGCGCGCAAGCGTGCTGGCAGAAAAACGTAGAAAAGCGGGGCTCCAGCAGACAGATGTTCGGATGAGGATTGGCGGGAAAAGCAGGGGAGAAGGCGAGGGCTGGCGGAAGATGGTGTGGCCGGCTGTACAGGTCAAAAATCAAGGAGGGCAGGGCGAGACGGGCAGCAGGATGGACGACGTGGCGCCGACAGCTCAGATAGATGAACCCGCCCCGACGCTGCCCTCAACCCCCTTGCCCTAGATGGTGTAGGGCTAAGGATTCGCCCAGCTCCCCAACAGCAGACGGAAAGCCAAGAGGGATGGCCCAGTCACGGTCGACGGCGAGGGAAAAGCCCCGATCCGGGTGGAAGTAGAATAGTCGGCCTCGACCTCCAGGTCGGCTGGATCAAGGCCACATCCTCAGGGTGGATAGACCAGACCAAATCCCCTCGGCTGGTGGAGAGCTGCCGGAGAACTGGTCCCGCCGCGGGTTGGGTGGAGGTCCTCACACGACGAGAGGTGGGCTGCGAGTTGGCGTGGTAATGACTACAAAAGGCATGCCGTGCAGTGTTGCCAAAGGAAAAATTATTGAAATCCGCTAAATTAGTCTCAGATGCTGTAAAAATCCGCCAAACTGAGGGAAATTAACGAAAAAAAAATAGGCAAGACCTAAAGAAAATGAAAATGGCAAGACCTAAAGAGAAAAAAAATAAAAACTAAGAGAAATGTAGTAATTTTATACCAGCTAGACTGCTTTTGAAATCTCTAAATTTAGCGGGAAAATTGCTTCACTGGTAACTGCTGGCATGAGTCGTGAAAACGTGCCAGATGTCACTATTTACTTATTTTTTGATTGATCTATAAAAAAAAAAAAGCTAAACTTAACTAGAATTTTCGCAAGATTAATTTTTTTTACACCATAAATAATGATTGCAGGGCAGGCAAAGACTGTTTCCTTCTCCTAAATGAACGTTGCCAGACCCAGGAAGTTTTGTCCCAAACTTAATGAAAGCGAGTCATCACTTCTTTGGGCGATAGTACAGGGCGTGCTGGGTTGAGTACTTGAGCAGCTGCATATGGTAGAATATCAGGAGACTCGCAGTCCATCTCCCACCGAGACAACACCTCCACCGCTGCTCTCGGTGGGACCAGCTCTCTGCAGCAGTGTTTCCGCCGGGGAGGATGGGCCTGTCCCTTACTGGAGCAGCCCTGTCCGCCACCAGGAGGTTGAGGGTCTCCACTATACCCTCCCTCTTCCAGGACCGGGGCTAACCCTCCCACCACTGTGACTGGGCCTTCCACCCCGGGCCTCCATCTGCTGCTGGGGAGCTGGGCGAGCGGGGGTATCGTTGGGGCAGCACCACTGCAGTTCGTCGGCGCCCGACCACTGGCGCCACGACCACTCTGCAATCTCGCCCCCCCCCGCCCCCCCCCCCTTATGCCAGCGTCCTCTGTCGCCATGCAGAGGACGCCCCCTTGTTACTGCCATCCTCTGACGGGCTCTCCACTCTGAGCCCGTGCCACACCAGTGTGGCAAATCTCACCAACCAACCATATGGTAGAATATGAGACTCGCAGTCCATCTCCCACCGAGACAACACCTCCACCGCGCTCTCGGTGGGACCAGCTCCCTGCAGCAGTGTTTCCACTGGGGGGGATTGGCCAGTCCCTTACTGGAGCAGCCCTGTCCGCCACCAGGAGGTTGAGGGTCACCACTTTACCCTCCCTCTTCCAGGACTGGGGCTAACCCTCCCACCACTGTGACTGGGCCTTCCACCCTGGGCCTCCACCTGCTGCTGGGGAGCTGGGCGAGCGGGGGCATCGTCGGGGCGGCACCACTGCAGCTCGTCGGCGCCCGACCATTGGCGCCGCGACCACTCTGCTCTCTTGCCCCCCCCGCCCCCCCCCCCCCTATGCCAGCGTCCTCTGTTGCCATGCAGAGGACGCCCCCCTGTTTACTGCCATCCTCTGACGGGCTCACCACCCTGAGCCCGGTCCTCCCAAGGGAGGAATATCTCAACAAAAACAACAACAACATGGTAGAATACCCCCTAGTAGAGTTCCTGATGCCCGGAACCAATCAACGATGCCGTGCCTTCTGTTAATGAAATAAAGAAAGCAGTGGCTATAAAAAAGTGGTATGGCAGCTGATGTTTGTGGCATCATTGCAGAACTGATCAGAGCTGGAGGCAAAGTCATGATCTGGGCATTACATGCAGTCACTGAAGCCACTGGATGTACTTGTATCATTCATCTGACTGGACAAAGAGTTTGGTTATCTCTGTCTAGAATGATAAAGGAGACCAAAGTGGCTGCTTCACAGTAATTACCGCGTGTTACGGCGCTCAGTGTGCCAGGGAAGGACCTCACTCATGTTCTCTTGATGCATATCTGAGGCCATGTGCTGAAGCTTCAGAGGCTTGAGCAATCCAGATTTATGCCCAAGTCTACAGTTGACTGGATCTGAGTAACGGTACTCGAGTTCTCGCAAAACGAAGTCGGGAGTTTCAGCTTGGTTGAACCCTACAGTATGTTGATCTCGAGAAGGAGTTTGACTCAGTAAATCGAAAGGCACTACAGGAACTCCAAGGACTCCATGGGATCCCTGCAGAGATAATCCGGCTCATAGGCGGTCTGTATTCAACCACTGATAATTCTGTCAAGAAAGTGTGTGTGTGGGGGGGGCGGGGGGAGTAGTTCAGGGGCTGGGTGGACATTCGATTTCCTTCCAGTAAGACTGGTGTGTGTCCTTGCCCCCTCACTTTTCAACACATGCATGGATTTAGTGATCGGTTGAGCTGTGAGCCAGAGACTCTGTGGGGTATGAACTGGCAATTTAAAGGTTGCTGACCCTGATTTTGCTAATGATGCAGTTATTCTTGAAGAGTAGCTGGACACACTACTAAATACTCTCGAGGCATTTAACGAGAACGCTAACCCACTAAGACTAAAAGTCTCCTGGGCCAAGACCAAGGTCCAGGTATTTGTTGGCTTGTTGAATGAAGCAATACAGTTTGTTTAGGTATGTGACGAAGACACTAAAGTCTTGGAAAGATTAACATACTTTGGCAGTGTGATCCATAACACATGTGATAAGATCTCTCACTGCACTGGTTTGACCTTTGATTTACGGATTCACTGAATTCGTGTATTTGGTGTTGTCATTATTTATGAAGAAGAACAAATATCCGTATCTTCGGGGTACTACTACTCCCTGTCTTGCTTTATGGCTCTGAGACATGGACACTAAATGATGCCTTAGAGTGACGAATTAACTCCCAGTGTCTTGACAGGGTCATGGAATATTGCTGATGTGATCGAGTGCACAGTGAACGACTACTCCGTGAGGCTGACTCAAGACCTACTGCCAGCATTATATGAAAACGTCAACTTCAGCTACATGGGCACGTGGCGCGTTTCATTGAGGCTGATCATGCTCACAGGGTAATATTTGAGCCATAGGCTATATGGGATGGAAGAGACCAAGAAGAAGCCACAACTCATGGCCGGAGGAGGTCGATCATTCCTATCGGGAGATACCTGGAGAAGGGGGAGGGGGGTCACTGTCTGGAGGCTTGCAACAAGGGTTCCTTCGTGGGTAAAGCTGGAGGGTGAGTAAGGTTATTCGCACTGCAGCATTTGCAGCGAATGACTGAGTGAGTCGTACATGTATAAGATTTGGAATTTTTTTAATTTTTTATAGTTAGAATGCCAGCCATCCAAACCATCACTCCTCTTCATCATCTTCCAGTCACCTTTGTCGGTGATGCTTTCGAGCACATGTATCATTAGCACGAACACTGTCAGAATGGTTACTATGGAGTCTTTAATGAGCTCCATTCCTCCCCAGTTAAGCTTACTATGTTCGAGAGTCTTTATGTTGTGATGTAGACAAATCAAATATGGAAGCAGTCCATAAAATACCCTGCTAAAATCTTTACCTTGGAGTACTGTTTTCGAGAAGACTGGTGTGCTTCTCAGCTCAGTCTGAACACTTGAGTTTACTGAAGGTGAAACAGGTGATCTTCAGTCATCATTCCAAATAGTTTTACCAACCTTCGAAGTAGTATCACCTATTTTTTTTTTTCACTTGATGCACTTGGGCCTTTTCCACAACTTACATACCAAGTCGTGGTAGCAAAGAAATTGATGAGTCTTAGTTATGAGGTAGGAATGAGATCTTCCTTATTATAGTCTGGTAATACTCACCCGATGAAACTGGTCCTCTCGCACGATTTAAATACTTTGTCGTGGTTGCATGAAATTTGGTAGGCCTTAGATGTGAGGTAGGAATGAGTCTTCTTGAGTGTTTGTCAGATCAACAGTCCAGTCTGATTACAATGTCTTGGTCATCTACTAAGCTGAAAGGGGTGAGAGGGTTACTGAGGTTAGAAAAACGCACTATATGTGAGTTACATTCAAGGGAGAATGGTGTGCCTCCGAACTATACCTCCTGATGTAAGTGAAGGCGGCGATCCACAACATTCCTATCGTTCTTACCCACGTTTGAAGTAGTTATATTATGAAATGATGCTGACTTGAAAAGAATGGAGTGCCTCTTAACAAAAGCTCCAGCACTTTGTCTAAGTTAGAAAGGGGAGAAACGCAAGCAAGATTCTCATAATTCTTACTCACCTACAACTCGTTATATCCAGGAACATTACTTATGAGGAAAATGGGGTTCCCTTCCAATGAATATACAGTAGTGTCGTGTGTATAAGTGGAGAAGGAGACATGGAAATAATGATGCTACCATGTTTACGAGTTGTTTTACCATCACACGCAACCACTCACTTCACTACCAACGTCACACACAACCATTCACTTCACGACCATCATCACACGCAACCACTCACTTCCTCACCACCATCACACACAACCACTCACTTCACTACCACCGTCACACAAAACCACTCACTTCCTCACCACCATCACACGCAACCATTCACTTCACCACCACCATCACACACAACCACTCACTTCACCACCACCATCACACGCAACCACTCACTTCACCATCACACACAACAGCCATCATAAAAAGCACCGCACAGTTACTACCAATCAACACTTCACACCACGTCAACAGCTCCATAAACAACACTTCTGTGCTTGGTATGTTCTCATCTGACGGAACTTGGCCACTGACACAACCTGAGTAGTAAGTCAAGGCTAATTGAAATTGAATGAATACTGGCTACGAGGCAGGAATGAGTCTCCTTGTTTACTACACCTACCAAGCCTTCGGTCTGACTACACTTTGACACCGAGTTAAAGGAGGTTACAGATTTTTGTCAGGTCAGAACACACTGGATCATTTCTACCCACCATCATAGTAGCTGCTCCCCGAAATGTTGCTCTGTGGAGAAAATGGTGTTCCTCCCAACTGAATTTCTTGCTCCTTATCTGGATGGAACAGACGACGTTGCTCCAGCGTCACTGAGGAGTTGTACAGGTGGTTGTCGCCATCGTCTACCGCCAGAGAGATTGCTGACCCCTGCCTGCAACACAGGATGAGGATGAGAAGAAGAAGAAGAAGAAGAAGAAGAAGAAGAAGAAGAAGAAGAAAGCTTAAATTTAATGCCCTTCGGTTGCATGAAGGTTTTACAAGGTAGAAAGTCAGCATTTGCGAAGTCGCGATATTTCCTAGAAATGACATGCAACAATCGACATTGCTTCCAAGGACCCCAACTGAACCGTTGAATGAAGGGGGAACATAAGGGAAAAAAAACTTTACCCGAGAGTCTGACTGGCTAACGGGAGACTCTCGAACTTTTTTAATCACCACTTTCTATTTGAATCTTCCTGCCTTCAGACGATTTTATGCTGCTTGGGGAGAAACATCAGGTGGCGAAAGGATTAATGTATACTCTTTGTAACCCTTTCCTTTCAAAAGATGTTTCCTAAGCTCAGTAATGTCATCTGAAGGAAACAAAAATAAAAGCAAATATGAGCACTCAGGACAACACTTGCGCACATCAGTTAGCTTAAGAACCAAGTATTAGATTTTGCTCTGTTACCTTTACCTTGGACAAACTGTGCTCAAAATTTAATTACTTCTTTCTTGCCCATCCCTTAACCCTTCCATCAAGTTTGGTCCAAATCTGACCAAAACTATCCGAGCTGACGTTGCCTGTCGCCATGACATTATTTTAACCTTTCCTTGTGACCTTGACTTTTGACTGTTTCTAAAATTGAATCCATTTATTCTTGCCTTACCCAGAACAGTTCCTCTAAGTTTGGTCTAAATCGGATGAAAACTCCTTAAGTTAACCTTGTTACGTGCCTTCGACCTTTGATCTCTTGTCAAAGGCCTAAAAATTTACAGATACTAATTTCCTCGTAACTCTGTCTGTCTCTCTCTGTATTTGCATCTATCTATCTGTTTGTCTGTCTACTCATCCATTGATCCATGCATCCATATGTATTTCTTTTTTTATACCTTCTCTTGTTTTCTGCCTCTTTAAGTTCGATTTATATATCTGTCTATTAGTATATATGTCTACAAATATCAGTCCGTCTCTTTCTATTTATACTTGTCTGTCTGTCAGTCTGTATTTCTACTTGTCTGTGTGTGTCTATACAGCGTGATTCAAAAGTCAGGTTACATAGGAAGGAAGAGGATCACTGCAGTTGTATGGAACGTCTGCATAAGTGCATTGCCTTTGGCGGTGACCATATCGAACTTGTGCAGTGACTGTTACCCTGTAGCATTAAATTAAAAAGAAAAAAGAAAAATGTAGTAGTCCCGGTGTAATATGACAAACAGACTCACTCTGTATATCCATCTATCCACCCAGCTATCTACTTGTATTTATCTACTTTTATTTATCTGTTATCCGTCACAAGGGATTGCCCACCTGACAGCGCTAACTGTGTGCCAGCGTCCGTCACTGAACTGCACCTGAGAGAGACACAGTGAGATGGTGGGGTCAGGGTGGTACTTCAGAAGCACACACAGGTCGCTTTTCACCAGCTGAAGTACCAGGTGATTTCTCCCTCGCTCTCCAGACACAGAGACAAGTCGTCCTTCACCTTGTCTCGTCCGAAACCTGACGGGAAAAGGGAGTTAATCATCCTCGTCATCGTCGTCGTCAGGTAATTTTATTAGTAAGGGAAAGTCATGGTGACAACACTGTGAAGCACAAAACCAGAGGAATCGTATTCTGTGTGGTACAGGAGGCTTTGCAGCACCTCTTCCTCAGAGATTTACTCTGCATTTTGCATCTCAACATTCTTATGTATGTTACTTATGCAGGATAAGTGGATATTGAAAGGAGAATATAGCATATAAGTGGCTGGGGAATGGCTGGGAAAAGGAGAGAGATGAGAAGGGAGGAAGAGATCAGTAGGGTGGAAGTAGTGGAAGCAATGGAAGCAATGAAGAGTCACAGTGGGGCATGCCCCAGGAATTGATGGAGTGTGTGGTGAAATGGTGAAGCACAAGGGAGAGATAGTGGTAGAATGGATGTGGAAGATTATGCAGATTGGCCTGGGAAGAAGGTAGAGCCTGTGAGGATTGGAAGTCAGGTATAATTATTCCCCTGTACAAAGGAAAAGGGGAAAAATAAGTGTGTGGTAATCATAGGGACATTTGTCTTCTTAGTGTAAGAGGAAAAGTATGTGGCAGGATACTTATTGTCAGAGTTAGGGAAATAACAGGAAATAGTTGGAAAAGAACAGGGAGGATTTAGGAAGGGAAGAGGTTGT
>JAGKTI010033066.1:0-11760 GCA_018397915.1 Birgus latro | reverse complement strand
AATGCCAGTGAATTTCATGTCTGGTCATAACCTAACCTAACCTAACAATGTGTGAATCATAATTTCCTGCTTTTAATTTAATTTTTTCATGCATGGTTTTAAGTGCACCAGGCATGAAAAAGGTGAATGCCAGTGAATTTCATGTCCGGTCATAACCTAACCTAACCTAACATTGTGTTAACCATAATTTCCTACTTTTAATTTAATTTTTTCATGCATGGTTTTAAGTGCACCAGCTATGAAAAAGGTGAATGCCAGTGAATTTCATGTCATGTCATAACCTAACCTAACCTAACCTAACCTAATATTGTGTTAATCATAATTTCCTTCTTTTAATTTAACTTTTTCATCCTTGGTTTTAAGTGCACCAGCTATGAAAAAGGTGAATGCCAGTGAATTTCATGTCCGGTCATAACCTAACCTAACCTAAGCATTTTTCTGGTAACAATTTACATCATTTACTTTATTTGATGCTTTGTATCCAATAATTTAGTGCATAAAATGTGAGAAAAGATGAATTCCATGTCCGATACTTTCTTATACTATGCTGGCAAGTTCTGGACCACCTATGTCATACTCACCTCTAAATCATCATTTTTTGGTTAAAATTCAATTAATTCATGCTTTGTGTGCATTATTTATGTGAAATAGGACCTAAATACATGTCCAGTTGGGAGTTAGGAAGGTAGTTTTCTGATTTAGGTTAGGTTAGGTTAGGGCCATGAATGACCAGTGCTGGAGCTTCAGGGCCCAATATTCAGACAAGGCTACTATCCGAACGTGCCTTTGGCTCTATTGTGTCGAATAATGGAGGGAATACTGTATAATATATACATATTTTGTGTAAAAAAAAACAGTATTGTGTTTTATACAGAAATAAAAAAATGTTTACAACAAATATTCTGTCATTCTAAAAAAAAATCAAATTGGCTCTATGGACAGGATAAACATGTATAGACATCAATAGGGCGTTTAGGCAGCCACACTGGTTGCCCATAAACAATAAAAAGTTATTCCCCCCTCAGAGTACTGGGCTTTTTTTAAAAGCCCTAACTATAAAACACTCATAAGGAGGCACTGAAAAAGGGTGAGGAATTCGTGAGAGTGCAGAGGGCATCCCTCATCCGGAACCTAATGATGGTGGCAGCAACATTGAGAAGTGGCCGGAGGTCCAAACAACTTATTACCTTTTCACTTCTGGAGGCCTCCTCACCCATTGTGAGAGAGGAGGGAATGGTGGCATGAGTTGTTTGGTGATTTGTTTAAAATGTTACAAATGAGTAAACAGACTATTGATCTAATGTTGAGATGGAGTATTATCTTGCTAATGGTTATTGCATATGATTTGCCATCATTCCTTATTGTTTTTCCTTTTTTTCAGATACCTCGTCACAGACCATAAATCTGATAAAAGTGGAAAACAGTGCTACCTTGTTTTCTCAAGTGACGAAAATGATCTGCTAAAAACTTACTTGAGTGAATACAGGAAACTTTTAACACTGGGGAAAGCTGAGAGAGAGTAGGAATTCCTGTTTCCTGTATCTCTTCACATGGTCGTGGGGAAGATGCATTGCAAGGGGCCACGTTTGTGCCTCTCATACTCTGGGATTAATAAAATTATGGCTCGAACATTCAAGATTCCCTGCCCAGAGAGCAAGATGGTCTTCTCCTCCCATATTGCAAGATACAGTGCAAGGACAAATTTTAGTATCATGGGAATCACACGGGAGGAGTCAGAGAACGTATCGGCTGCAATGGCTCATACCCCGGGGACAGCTCAATGCTATTTTGATCAGGCAACACAACTCCCGCGGATCATCGAGGGGGTGAAGGTTATAGCCAGCACGGCCAAAGAGGAATCTCCCAGCCAAGAAGGTCCAACTGGTGGTTCAGAAGACCCAACCTTCGATGACCCTCCCCCCCAGGGCCTCTCAGATTTTTTTGTTAGTATTTTTTGTTTGACACTGAAATACTGCTACCTGCATTTGTGCTTAAATGTTTATTATGAAATTATTTTCAGGCTAAACCTATTAAATAACTTTTCTTCAGGAAACTGAAGATGAGGAATCCACGGGTGTGAATCCCCTTCCCCCTGGCTAGGCCAATGGGGAGACTGCTGGAGGCACTGAGAACCTGGGATCAGAGAGAATCCCACTCCACCTCTACCTTTTAGGTGGCATGCTGAGGGCCCAGGAGAGCCAGCCTCTGCAACTCCCACAGTGAGTGATTTCTATTGTCTTCAGTGGTTTGAGCAGCATCCAGAAATAAATGTGCTTGGTTACATCATTTATTCAATTAGCTCCATACAAAACTATTCACCAAGCAAGCACCACCCAGTCTCCCACAGGGAATAGGGGACTGATTAATTATATGCATCTATTACATTCACTACTTTCATTTACCCATTTCTCCTATCAGAAGCCCTCGCTCCCACTCTAAGAAACACCACCAACGGAGGGAGGCCCAGAAGACCCCAGCCAGGCAGCAGTGCAGGTCAGCCCCGACTGAAGAGCTGTCCAACAGGCAGAGATGCCACTTCTGCCAAAGGGCTGGGAAGAGTCTGCCTCTCCATTGCACTCAGTGAGTTTTTCCCATTTTGAGTTGAATTACTGATATTTATTGACTTGGATTTCTTGCCATGTAATTTCTAACTCCTTTGCACCCCACAGCCCTCACCACCTGCTTCACATATGACGTTAATGGATGAAGGCCCAGAAGACCCCGGCCCTACAGTAGTGCATGTCAGCCCCGACCGAACTGCTGTCCAACAGGCAGAGATGCCACTTCTGCCAGATGGCCAGGGAATATCTGCTTCCCCATTGCGTTCAGTAAGTTTATTTATTTTTAATTAAATTATTGCAAAATAGTTGATTTTCTTGCATCTACATTTCATTTATCCCCTCTCTCAACAATAGCTCTCTACTCCATTATCAGTGAGATGAATGATGGAGCAGGACTAAGGAGAGCCAACTGTCCCATCCAACTTGGTAGTACAAACTACTGCTTATTTTCCCTGTCCTTCCCTTTGTCCAACAGAGTTACTCAGCCAATTATGTTCTGTCTGCCTGAAAATCTTGATTTGATTGAATATCACCTCCACTGACCAGCCTCAGTAGATCTCCATTTTTTCAGAAACGGCCTGCAACACCTATAATGGAAATGCCACCACCACAAGGTGTGGTGGGCAAGCAAAGCTCGCATACTTCCTTGATAGCAATTCCATCACCGTTTGCAATGGGACACAGCTCTACTTCATCAGAGTTTGTGAGTTACACTGTCATTATTGAAACCATCGGTTTGTTTAATGATTTTTTGTATTATGTATTGAGATGATTCCTACTAAACTGATCACTTATTTTTCAGAGTCACTCTCTTCCACCAGAACATCATCTGTAAGTTTTTCTTTCTAGCTTTGTCTGGATAATGTTAAACACTCATACAGATTATTATGTTTAATTATTTAACTCATTTCTACTCATACTTGATAGGAAGGAGGCTGTAGCACGGGCCGAACAGGGTAGTACTCCCGAGGGGAATGGGAATGCTGGTGAAAGGGAGAACTGGAGCTCCCGTTTCACTAGCTACCTAACCATCCCCCTTTGCTGACCTTTTCAGTGTGACAGTAACATGGAGAGTAGACACGCATACTCTCCCAAACATTTCCTCTAACTATCCTATGCACTACACCACATGCGCTTTACATATTACACAACGTATCCCACTACGTTACAAGGGTTGATGCCAGCAAGGGTATGCGGCCAGAAAACTTTGCCCCCGCTACCTAGTGGCGGACTTTGGGGGGAGGCTTGACTGGGGATCTGCCGGCATAGATCATGGGTCCGGGGCGAGATGGGGCTCGTACCTTACCTAGAGGGTACAGGGCATTGCGGTTCCCAGGCTGCCACTTCTGCTCAATAGAGAGGGGCCCGAATCTGGGAGTAGCACCCCAGGAGGATGCTCTATCTGTGGGTGTATATTGGCGGGGCAGTTGCAGTGCCAAGCTGTGCTTGGAGGGTGCCCCGAGGCCACTACCACAGCCACTGGTAAGCTGGTGGGCTAGGGGTCCCAGATCCATTGCCTGGACCTGGGTCTGTGCAATGGGTCGGGCCTTTGGAATGTTTACCCCCCTTTATCTTACCGACTATGAACTACAAAAATTAGCACCAAAGCAAGCCTGAGGACAGCAAATCGCCAGGGGGTTTAGGGTGGGTTCGTGGAATGTGGGAAGTTTGAGAGGAAGAGCAGGGGAAGTCGTTGAGGCATTCAGTAGGAGGTGGGTGAATGTGGCATGTTTGCAGGAAGTCCGGTACAGGGGTGGATCAGTCAGAAAGGTTGTTGGGAAGGATTGCTGCTATAAGTTGTTTTGGCACGGGGTAACTGACGGATATGGGGGTGTGGGTGTGTTGGTTGCAGAGAAGTGGGTGGAATATGTCATGAATTTTATGAGAGTAAGTGATAGGATATTAGTAGTGAAAATTTTGATTGGGCAGAAATTGATTTCAGTTATATCGGCATATGCTACACAGATAGGATTGTATGATGCAGAGAAGCATAGATTTTGGGATGATTTAATACGTGTAGTGAGTGGTATCGGTGATGATGAGGTAGTGGTTCTGGGAGGGGATTTAAATGGTCATGTGGGTGAAGCAGCTCAAGGTTATGAAGGTGTCCATGGAAGATGTGCATATGGTGTGAGGAATGCAGATAGGGAAAATATAATCGAGTTTGGGGAGGCTATGGACATGATTGTGTGCAACACACGTTTTAGGAAAAGAATCAGCCGGTTGATTACGTACGAGTCCGGGGGAAAGAGTAGTCAGATAGATTATTTTCTGGTCAGGAGAGTTGATAGGAGATTAGTGAGGGATGTTAAAGTTATAGGAAGCGAGGAGTGTGTGCAGCAGCACAAACTGTTGATTTGTGACATGGTGCTTAAGGAACGAGTGATGTGAAGGACATATGTACCTAGGAGGAAAATATGGATGCTGGAAAACCAATCAGTAAGGGTTGCCTTTTACAGTGAGATGAGGAGAGTGGTGGATGAGCAGGAAGCCATAGATAGAGGTGTTAATGAACAGTATAGAGCCCTTAAGAACAACCTCTTGAGAGTTACCGATGCAATATGAGGATGGACAAGAGGCCTACAAAGACATAAAGTAACTTGGTGGTGGGATAAGGGTGTAGAAGCTGCAGTTAAGGAGAAAAGAAGGCTTTTCCGGGAATGGAAGAATGGTGGTAACAGGGAGGAGTACATGGCTGCCAAGAGCAGGGCTAGAAGAGAGGTATACAGGGCAAAGTCTGAGTCACAGAGACTTTTACTTGATAATCTAAATCATGGAGAAAGGAAAAATATGATTTTTAAGGTGGCAAGTCAGGTGAAGAGGGGTAATCGGAACATTGTAGGTGAGCAGTGTGTGAAGAAGGATGATGGAAGGGTAGTGGTGAACAGTGAGGATATTATAGATGCATGGAGAGAGCATTATAGCCGATTGTTGAATGAGGAGTTTGATTGGGATAGAGAAGGTTTGGAGCCAGCTGATTCAGTGTTTGGCCCTTTGCCTTAGATGGATGCTGCTACTGTGAGTCAGGCAATAGGCAGGATGCGGGTGGGGAAGGCGGCAGGTGTGTCTGGGGTGACTGCCGAAATGTTGAAGGCCTCAGGAGATACGGGGGTGAGGTTAGTCACTGACCTGATAAATATGATTATATATGAGTGTGTTCACCCAGATGATTGGCTGAAGAGCTTAATTGTAAATGAGTACAAAGGAAAGGGTGATGCCCAGGAAAGGGGAAATTACAGAGGTATAAAGCTCATAGATCAGATAATGAAAGTAATGGAGACAGTTCTAGAAGGTATGATTAGAGAAAGAGTGAATATCGATGAGATGCAGTTTGGGTTTATGCCAGGCAGGGGGACCACTGATGCCATATTCATTGATCGACAGCTTCAGGAAAAATATATTGGAAAGAAAAGGGAATGGTTTTTTTTTTTTGTTGATTTGGAAAAGGACTTTGACAGAGTCCCTAGAGAGGTGGTGAAGTAGGCAATGTGAAAACTAGGGTTGGAAGAATGGCTGGTTAGGGTGGTGATGGCCATATACATGGGTGCTCACACCCAGCTAAGAGTGAATGAAGCTTTGAGTGATGAGTTTTCCGTGAATATTGGTGTGCATCAGGGGTCAGTTTTGAGTCCCTTGTTGTTTATCATGGTGCTAGAAGCCCTCTCAAGTGACTTCAGAGATGGACTCCCATGGGAGATGTAGTATGCTGATAATTTGGTGTTGATTGCAGAGAATGAAAAGGAGGTGGAGGAAAGATTTAAGTAGTGGAGGTATGGTATGGGGTACAAGGGCTTAAGAGTAAATGCAGATAAAACAAAAGTGATGATATCAAGGGTTGGTGGCGGAACAATCAGAGGAGAGGAAGAGTGGCCATGTGCAGTTTGCCACAAGGGTGTGGGAAGTAATTCCATCTTGTGTAGTGTTTGTGATAAGTGGGTGCACAAGAAATGTAGTGGTATTAGAGGTAGACTGAGATGATGCTGATTTCGTGTGTGTGGCATGTTGTGGAGAGCAGGTGGAGATTGTTGGGCGTGAGAGGGTTCAACTTGCAGGTGAGTCTCTTGAGTGTGTGGAGGAGTTTCGTTATTTGGGAGACATGTTATGTGCCGGAGGTGGGGCTGGAGTTAGCTCGGTTGCAAGGGTGAGAAGTGGTTGGAAGAAGTTCAGGGAGGTGTTGCCTCTCCTGACATTGAGAGGACTCTCCTTACGTGCTAAGGGTTCTTTGTATGCAGCATGTGTTATGAGTGTGATGTTGTTTGGTAGTGAGACCTGGGCAGTAAAGGAAGAGGATATTCACAGGTTTAAACATACAGAAATGACAATGATTAGGTGCATGTGCAGTGCGTCCCTGCATGCAAGGCCTGGGGGGGCTGGATTTACGATGGAAGAGTTGAGAGGTAGGATGGGACTGGAGTGTATTGGTGTTGTGATGAGGAGATGTAGGCTGAGGTGGTTTGGACATGTGGAGAGGATGGGGGATGATAATTGGGTACAGAGGGTGAGTGGTGTTAATATTGGGGGAGGGGTTGGGAGGGGTAGACCAAGAAAAACATGGGACGAGGTCATTAAATGTGGCTAAAGGGTTAGGGGACTGAACAGGGAGGCTGCCAGGGATCGAGCAGCGTGGACAGCCGCCATTAGGTGACCAAGGCCGACGCATGCAAGCATGTTGGAGCTTTCAAAAACGAAACAAAACGAATTGACTTCTTCATTACAGGTGTTAGGCGAAACGGCAAGACGAAAAACAAAAAGAATGAGCCCAGAGCACTTGACAACTTTAACACAGACAATAAAGAAAATGATACAGAAAATGAAGAGGGATGAATATGAAGGAAGTCGGAAGGGGTCTATAGACATATCAGTTGTCAGAAAATTACTGAACAATAATGAGTTTGATAAATATTCAGATTCATACCTAAGGCATAATGTAAGAACAATAATGCTAGTATTGATAACCCTTAAAAAGCACTAATGGGAATGGGTTCCTCTTCATGTACTTGATTCTGGTATTTCCCATAAGTGTATCACTTTCTTTTTCTACCTTGAGCCTTTCCTACACACCCTCTCACTAAATACATTTTCCTCTTTTCTCCCACATGAAGCACTGCCATGATGTGGCTGGGGGTCTTAGTTCCAATTCTGCAATCAATGGTAGCAGATAAGGAATGACCAAAGGTGCTTTCCTCTTTTCTTTTAAAATTCCATCCTTGAAGTATTACAATTATCATGTGCGTTCTAACCACTGTGATTTTTGCCCAGTTTGATTAAAAAACTAAAATATTTCTACAACAATGACATTTCGCCCCTCTATACAGTAATCCCTCCACTATTTGACGTAATAGAGCCAAAGGCATGTTCAGACACTGGTTTTGTCTGAATATTGGTCCTGAAGCTCCAGCATCAGTCATTCATAACCATAACCTAACCTAACCTAAATCAGAAAACTACCTTCCTACCTCCCTACCAGACATGTATAGCACTTATTTAGGTCCCTTTTCACGTTAATATACCGCACAAAGCATGAATTAATTAAATTTTAACCAAAAAATGATGATTTAGAGGTGAGTAAGGCATAGGTGGTCAGAACATGCCAGCATAGTTTAAGTATCGGACATGGAAATCATCTTTTCTCACATTCTATGCACTAAATTATTTAATACAAAGCATCAAATACAGTAAATGATGCAAACCGTTACCAAAAAAAGGGTTAGGTTAGGTTAGGTTAGGTTATGACCGGACATGAAATTCACCGGCATTCGCCATTTTCATAGCTGGTGCACTTAAAAACCATGGATGAAAAATTAAATTGAAAGCAGGAAATTATGATTAACATTTAGGGAAATTTTTTAACCTATTTGCAGCATGCTGAAAACAGGTTAGACATGAAAATCTTTATGGTAATCATCTTTCACACAAATCAATGGCATTTACCTTTTTCATAGATGGTGCACTTAAAAACCATGCCTGAGAACATGAAATTGAAAGCAGAAAATTTTGATTAATATTTATGGTAATTTTTTTAACCCATTTACAGCATACTGAAAACAGGTTAGACATAAAAATCTTTATGGTAATCATCTTTCACACAAATCAATGGCATTCACCTTTTTCAAAGTTGGTGCACTTAAGAACCATGCATGAAAAAATTAAATTGAAAGCAGGAAATTATGATTAGTATCTATGGTAATTTTTTTTAACCCATTTACAGCATGATGAAAACAGGTTAAACATGAAAATCTTCATGGTAATCATCTTGCACACAAATCAAAGGCATTCACCTTTTTCATAGCTAGTGCACTTAAAAACCATGCATGAAAAAAATAAATTGAAAGCAGGAAATTATGATTAACATTTAGGGTAATTTTTTAACCCATTTACAGCATGATGAAAACAGGTTGGACATGAAAATCTTTATGGTAATCATCTTGCACACGAATCAATGGTTGGACATGAAAATCTTTATGGTAATCATCTTGCACAGGAATCAATGGCATTCACGTTTTTCATAGCTGGTGCACTTAAAAACCATGCATGAAAAAATTAAATTGAAAGCAGGAAATTATGATTAACATTTAGGGTAATTTTTTAACCAATTTACAGCATAATGAAAACAGGTTAGACATGAAAATCATTATGGAAATCATCTTTCACACAGTTTATGTATGAGATTAATGATATGGAATGAACAAAACTAGGAATTTTGATGAAGTTAGGGTACTTACGGGAATGATGCCACTGTCCTTACGTTTAACCCGCTCGATCATATCAGACTCTGTCAGGAAGTCCTTGCACCTGACACCTTAGCACTTCCGGTGCACTTTACACTCACCAGCACCTCTTACCAGCACTTCTCACAAGCACTTTCCACAACATTTTCTTTTGCATACCTTGCATCACATCACTTCACTGCACTATACATAACAGTAAATTTTCGTGTGGTTTAGTGACGAGTCCTGGAGAATTTATTCATTCTCAGCATACTTAGGAGTAAACATCACCTTCCTCTCCACGTCTCATCTGGTCTTTGAAGCAAAATCAGCCGTGTACTGCTGTAGTATGTCTCGGGACTTCTTGATATCAAACAAAGTGGAGCGATGGAGGTTGAATTCACCACGTAGGATCCGTGATGTCATCCACCCGGCGTCCACCTTCTCCAGTACAACTTCCTCTTCTTCTCCAGAGTCAGAACCACTTTCTTCCTCTCCTCAGGTGGCAGGGCCATTATCACACACATGATGAAGAAGGTGAAGCGCAGCATCAAGCCCTGCAGGAGGTAGGGTATCACCACAAAAGCAATCACTTCAGCCGCAATTTTCAAACCGTGTTTACGAGCCAGGAGTGGAGCGTGAAATGAGACAGACAGACAGATAGGCGCAACACGCGAAAACACAGTGTATCGGTGCGGGAAATTCAAACTGACAAGGTCCAAAAATCAGATTTTTTTGGATTTTTTTGAATTTTTGGGGATTTGGGGGGTCGGACAGCCCACAATGTCCGAATAGTGATGCATCTGAATAGGCATCCGAATAGTAGAGAGATTACTACTACAATGGATCTTTTTCATGTCAGCATTAAATTTATGTGGTTTGTTTTCACATGTGATTTTTTTTCCCCAAGTTGTGATAAAAGAATTTCACAAATAATTCTCCATCAATTACTGTTTTTAATTCTATGTACATGGAATTTATCATTTCCTCATCAGCATTAGAAATATCTGACTCTTTTACATGGTGTTTCTTTCCAATTGATTGAAACATAAATACTTCTTCCTCAATGACTGTTTTAATCCTTGTGCTACCTGTAAGAGATCATTCCCTTGTCAGTAATAAAATATCTCATTATTATTCCTTAACATGTGAATATTTTGTTTCAACTGCCAAAAGTACAACTTCAAAAGTATCTCACCCAAAGACTGATTTCACTTGTATATACCTGAAATGTGTAATTTTCCTCTCAGCAATAAAATTATCTGATTTTTTTTCTTGTGATTCATTGCCATATATTATAAAACAGCTTCAAAAATATCTTCATCAATGTCTTGTCATTCATATATGCCTTCAAAGCATCGTTTTGTCAGCATTGACATCAGCTGATTCGTTTTTATCACAAGCAATTTTGTTTCAATTTATGATAAAAGAATGACAAAAATATCTCTCCTTGAAAGATTGATTTCAAAACAGGACAGACATTTATACATATGACCAAAAGTCAGCTAAAATAGTACATATAAAACTGAGAGAACTTGAATCCAAAAAAATTACAGTCCTGAGCAAGTTGCTGTTTTTCAAATGCACAGAAAATGCCTTATGATATTGGAAGTAGTAGGAATAATCATTCCTTAAAAAATATTCTTGCATAGCCAAGGTGGTTTCTCAATGATACATTTCATTACTGCGATACCCCTTATGTAGCCATGATTGTTACATTCTGATACATTACATTGCTATGATAAATAACAAATCTCTGACTTAACATATTCATCATGATACTTTCAAGTAAAATGGCCTGAAAAATTTAGACACTCTACATAAGACAGTTTTGATGCTGCATAGACAATGTTCATTGTCAGTGACATAAGATCGGGCCCCAAGGTAAATTTGTCTAAACACTGTTCACAAATCTTATGTAAATTACATTAGATCAAAAATATTCACATCAAGAATGTTAACTTTTAGGCCAAATCATGGTCTATTGGTGTTCACTGCTACATTATGAGAGATTTTGCTACATAGTGGGTCTACACCTGGTTCAAATCCCTGGGACTTGACAGAATCGTGCTAAGTCTGTTCTTCGCTCTGCTAAAAACAATTTCATTCGTGCTAAATGTTCCCAACTCGCCAACTCGAATTCTTCTCGCTCCTTCTGGCACCTTGCCAAAAACCTTTCTAACAACTTTACCTCATCATCCTTCCCTCCTCTTTTCTTCTCTGATGGCTCTGTAGCTATTTCTTCTACTGATAAAGAGATCTCTTCGCTCAGACTTTCTCCTCCAATTCCTCCTTAGACGATTCCGGTGCTATTCCTCCATCACTTGCCCCCTCTGACTTCCTCTTGACTGACATTAAAATTTCTTCAGCTGATGTGTTTTCTGCCATCACTGGCCTCAATACTAAAAAGGCATATGGTCCTGATGGAGTCCCTCCTGTTGTCCTCAAAAACTGTGTTTCTGTGCTTACACCCTGCCTAGGTAAACTCTTTC
>JAGKTI010033065.1:0-11760 GCA_018397915.1 Birgus latro | reverse complement strand
TAGTTTCAGTGGACACTTTATTTACAAATAGGTTGGAAGTGTGCAATTCCCTTAACAAATAAAAAGCTTTGTGACACAGGCTTTATTTTCATGTGCGTCCAAATTCGATCCTCAAGCATTTCTTTACTCAGTCATGCCTCAATGTATATACTGTAAACCATAACGCTGTATTATTCAGAATCTATCGACACGAAAATACATTTCTCCATATTTTTCCTCTTTCCTCTAAATCATCTTCTTCCTTTTCTTCTTCTTCTTCATCATCACCATCAACTTCTTCTTCTACTTCTTCTTCGTCTTCTTCTTTCCAGGACTGGCCTAGCTCTAAAGAGCATAAACAATATATTTTTTTCTTTATTCCTCACAGATTTAATTCACACTGGGCATGACATGTGACAGATATTGGCAGAAAAAAGTTACAGATCACAAGTCAGAAATATATAGGTTAGCTTTTTACAGCTCTGATCCGATTTTATTCAGATGTCTTGCAAATTTTATCGGCCAGTAAATAGTGAAGTTATTTCATCATGACTGTATCTGGTAAGAGGCTAGGATTATTTCTGGCGTTTAACTCCAAAAGTTTGTATTCTATTTGAATCCATCTTAGCAGAAGGACTGAAGATCAGCCATTTATGAAGAAATGTCCAAAGCTTAAGGCCACAGTGTAAGGATATCTAAAGCACTTCAAATTCGGTTTGAACCAAACATAGTGGAGTGGTTGAGGGTTACGTAAGGATATAGTTTTTCGAGTTTCAGATAATCGGTCAAATGTCAAAGTCACATGGGAATATCAAAAATTTTGTTTCTGATCGTCTGCAGGACTGGGATGTTGCACTCCTTGGTGGTATCATTTCCAAGCAGTGTTAATCAGCTGAGACAGACAACTCGAACGGGCAGGGGCTGGGCACAGATTCGTTCATCCCTTCACTACTTCGGTGTTCCTCTGAGTTTAATATCTTACGAATATCTTTGTAACTTTCTGGCACCGAGTATTATGAAAATAATGTAACAAGCATTAAAATACAATTTGATATAAAAGTATAAAGATGCATGGATGGTACAGGATAAAAATAAACACAGGAACAAGGTCGAGGCTGGATATAGACTGTAACGCCACGCTGCATTTCATTTTACTGCAGGTGGTGACATTATGTTGTAATAGTTATATAATCATATTTACACCCACAAAATAGTCCAGTGATTTTGGTGTAATTGTCACTCAGACATGCGTTCTATAATAGTATGTAAAGAAAAAAAAAAAGGGTCAAATGTCCTTTTACTACTTTACTCCTGCTGCTGTGGTTCTTTGGCACTACATCATCCTTACATCTTCATAAATCTTATAAAAGATAGTGTTGATACTCCTTTCTCTATCTCTACCTATCTACTTCCACTCTCTTATATTTACAAGAGAATTTTCAGTTATCGGTCTCAGTACTTTTATTCTTTATTCAGAACCTTCGTTGCATATTCATCAGTCACCCGCCCTTAGCCTCGCCTCTCTGCCTACATGCCTTCATCTCCGCCTTCAAGGAGTGTCGAATGAAAATTTCTTCACAAGCCTAAACATGGCTCGCACTCACTCTGGCCTTATTTCATTTCGTAGTGTCATTCAGTGGGGAGTGTTGATTATTGATGTATTGATGCAGTGCTCTGATAAGTTGAGAGAGAGAGAGAGAGGGAGAGGGAGAGAGAGAGAGAGAGAGAGAGAGAGAGAGAGAGAGAGAGAGCGATAGAGAGAGAGAGATAGTATTTTTTTTTCGGAGAGTGAGAGAGAGAGAGACAGACAGACAAAGACAGACAGACAAAGACAGATAGACAGACTGTCAGACAGACTGTTAAACAGACAGACAGACAGAGAAGAATGGTGAGAGTAAGTCAGAGCGAAAGAGAAAAATGATTCACTTCCAGTATAAGATTTAACGTTCTACTCTGGCTGGCTGCAGATGAAGTTATTAATCTTATCCGACCCCTGTGACTCAACAGATTCACATGGAGAAAACTAGACCGTGTGGCAGAAAAGAAGAGGGGTGTATATATGAATTTACACAGCACAACAAACACTGTGGTGAAAGGCAGTAGTAGTAGTAGGGGTAAACGTGAACGACAGGAAACACCCAGTAAACTAAAGCATGGATGAACCAGCCTGACCTCCCTCATAGTCCTCTGTCATTCACCTTACATTCGCTACCTCCCTTTCCCATTGCACATCACTATTTCTTTTCCCTTCAACATGCCCTCCCTCCTTCCTTTTACATATGAACACTTTCTTTACACACGTTTCAGTTCCCTTTGCCTTATTCCCATCCACTTTCCAACACCCTCCCTTTCCATTTACACACTGCACTTTCGTTCATTTCACATACACTCTCCTTCCCTTTACAAAACCTTCCCTCACTTTTCCTTTACACACCCTCCTCTCCGTTTCCTTTTACCACCATCCTCTTCCTTTATACATACACCTGTTTTTTTTTACCTTTATACCCCTTCTCTTCCTGTTATATATCTTTCCTTTCCCTTTACAAATCTCTCATCCGTCTCCCTCCATTCCTTTACACACCCTCCCAATCTCTCGTTCCCTTTACGCCCCTCACTCTTTGCCCTTTACACACCCTCCTTCACTCCCCATCCCTCTACATACCTCTCCTTGTAACCCTTTTTCATTACACACCCTCATCCTCCACACCCATCCTCCTAGTACCTTCCCTTTCCCTCTCCTCCACCCATACCCTCACCTCCCATTTCACCAGCAATTTACATACACTGGTTCTGCATTTCACACCTTTGGGCACTGCAGTAGCCTTCCTGTTACGATAGGTTGGAGCCCAAGGAAGGCAGAAATATGACTGATAGAAAAAAACGGTAAAAACACGAAACCCAGAAACGAAGAACTAGGAAAGAATGGGTAGAGTTAAGTGAGAGGATTAAGTGGAAAATTCTAATAGTGGAAACCAATCAGAAAATAAAATACAGCAGTTAGAAGGGAGAGAAAATAATTGAGGACGGTCGAGGAAAGATGCGGCGTTGCTGGCGTGGCGAAGTGGACAGAATATGGATGATTAGTTCTGAAAAGGGGTCTCTTTGCAACACGAAAATTACATTACTCTCTCTCTCTCTCTCGCTCTCTCTCAGGAGCAGATTGGCGTGATGAACTGAAGCATCAAAGCCAACAGTAGTGTCCCGGTTAATGGTCAATGAACCAGGCGTCACCAAAGTAGAGTACCCAAATGCTGATTAGTGGGAGAAGAGGGTGAGCTGGTGGGAAGGAGGCATGAAGAGGAGGCGAGGATGTGGGAGAAAGGGGTAAATGGTGAGCGAAGATGAGAGGGAGAGAAGGACCGGAAGGGGAAGAAATTTTGATGAAGGAGGCGAACATACATAACAGGCAAGTGAAGGAGGAGCAGAATAGATGCTAATGAAGTCAGGCAGTGATTATATAAGAAATAAAAAAAAAATATGACTGCTGAGAAAGGAAAGGTGATGAAAGAGAGTGAGAAAATGAAAAGGAAAACAGAGACTGTGAAAGTAGGAGAATTTGGAGAAGTTATAAAGGAATATCGGGCTGCGTTCTCGTGTACAGCATTCTTTCAGTTCAATAAATGTGCTTATGGAATAGGACAATAAAAACAAACTAGAAGAATGGAAGTTTGTGTCAGAGGAGAGAAATGATTTATAATGGATTTGATAAACAAGAAAAGCTTGGTGTGAGGAAGGGAAAGTGTGACAGAGCGTTACAAGGAAACTAGGCGTGGATTGTAAGATGGCGACATGTAAACAAGAGGAAGGCATGAGAAGAAAGAAATGAGAGAGCGGGAAATAAGACACTCTGACCATTAGAACATCGAGAGCTGAAACAAGAAGCAAATACAAGGACAAAATATAATAGGAAAAGAAATATACAGAAACATGGTGAAGAATCTGGGTACAAGAAGGAGGACGAAGAAAAAAAATGGCATAGAGGTGAGAGAGAATGCAGGTCATGTTAGGAGGATTAAGTTGTTGTGAGAAACTTGGTACAATTAAAAGAGAAGGAGACATTGTGTAAGTGCAAAAGAAGAAAGGAATATTGAAAGATAATGCCAGGACTGAAAGAAGAGAAATATTGTGGTAAAAAATAAATTAGAGGAACAAGAAAGACATCGAAAACACACACACACATACACACACACACACACATACACACACACGAGAGAGAGAGAGAGAGAGAGAGAGAGAGAGAGAGAGAGAGAGAGAGGTGCGTCGATAAGTTGGTGACGCAGACTACGGCAAGATCGTTCCCATTACAGAAAATATAGGAGAATAAAACTGCAGTCTTCTCCCTACGTGTTTGTGACTCCGATAAATCAGCTGCACAGGAAAACAGTCAGAAACATCATGGACACTGGAAAATCTGAACGAAAATCATAAAAGATGGGAATACGGCTCTACTTTAAAAGCTAGCAGTTAACAGAGCGATACTCTATGCATCCATTTCTGAAAGCAGATGCGTAAAGTTCGGTTAGTGAACCCCTGTGTTTTATCTTTTTCCCTGGTTGTTTTATTGTACTCATGGAAAAAATTAAGAATATCAGGAACTGTCTCTCATCCATCTTTTAAGCATGAAGTACGTTTGAGCTAATGTCCCCCCCCTCATATATTTAAAACGTGAATTCTGTGTGTAACGATATTAGGAAACTATAGAAATAGTCATTGCTTAGGTGATATATTTCGTGCAGATCAAATCTATATATTTTATAGAATTCCTGCTTTACTTGTCTTTGTATTTTCATCAGATATACATATGTATTCCTGAAGCGCACAAATAATAATACATGTATACAATTGGCTGTACTTGGTGAGGCCACCCACCATCCGCTCCTTCGACGTCATGCTACTGTAAGATGACCCTGCTTTGTGTAACATGTCAAATGGCTTCAAGTAATCCAGCAGACCATTTAATATGCAGGTGAGTGTTAAATATATAACTAATGACGTCTGGTGTGTAATGGATTAAGGCGCACCAAATGGATGGGTTCCTTTGACAGCGTATATCCGCGGGAAGGGTGAGGTTCCTTGCGCACATAATACCACCCAGAGACAAGTAACAGGCCACTCTCCTCTTCAGTATCTGGGTAACTTAACATGACACCGGGCCCCTACGCGTCTGAAATGGAAATACAGTAGTGTTAACTGGTTGCTATTTTTAACATTATTATTATTATTATTATTATTATTTATTTATTATTATTATTTTTACTATTATTATGAGACAGCACAGAATTGGATGATGGATGAATTATTATTGTTACTGTTATTAATATAATTATTATTACAACTACTACTACTGCTACTACCGATTTCCTTAAAGCACTGTAGGTGGAAATCTTTGTCCCCATTATTGGTCTCCACCTGCTTCATGGGTGGTGACTATTATTTTCACTGGTATTGTTATTATTATTCCAACCTCTGAGTCTCACGACGATTCCAAAAGAACAGAAGACTGCGCTAGGAATATGAAGGGCCCAGGTTATGTGTCCTGACACGGGCCATTGTTGATAGAAAAAAATGTCAAATCTCCCAAATGGGGTCAAGGTCAGTGAAAGAAATATAAAATTTCGGGTTCAGAGTCTTGCACTCTCGCAATGTTTTCAGGAGAACCGGAGACCAGGCAAGAAATCTGAAGGTCCCAGGTTATATGCCCTGGGGTGGGCCATTGCAGATAAAAAAGAAAAAACTTCAGATCTGCCAAATGGGGTCAAGGTCATCACAAGAAATGTGAAATTTGTCTTTTGAGATAGTTTTGAACTTCACCAGTTTCCACTAAATTACTACAGAATGTACCCTACCATGACCTATGAACACGACTAAAGTGTCCTGTTCATGTCTTAGTGACCGTTAGTCAAGGACCTCCATTCGAAACAGTAGGTGGAGACTAGTGACTGTAAGCACGACAGTAACAGAGTTCCAGTTATTCCCCACCTATGTAATAGATGGAGACTATTGTTTCTGCTGGTATTATTATTATTCCGGCCTCAGAGTCTCGCAACAGTTTCAGTAGACCGGGAGATTGTGAGAGGAATCTGAAGGGTCCAACTTATGTGTCCTGACATGGGCCATTGGTGATAGAAGAAAATTCCAAACCCTTTATGCGCAGTGGAAGGGCATGTCAGAAAGTGTCATATCAGTATTATGTTGTGAAGAAGAAAAGTTGGTCGTGTCTACTGGAGATTTCATTGGGACCTGTGCAAGGAATCTGAATTGCCCAGGTTATGTGTCCTGGTATGGGTCATTGCTGATAGAAAATAAACCAAATCTCCCTAATGAGGCTAAGGTCATTGTAAGAAACAGTAAGTAGAGACTAGTGACTCTACAGGACGGTTACAGAGACCTAGTTATTATTTCTATTATCAGTCTTCACCTACTACATAGGTGGAGATTATTATTTTTGCTGGTATTACTATTATTCTCATCTCAGAGTCTTGCAGCGATTCCAGGAGAACCAGAGATTGTGCAAGGAATCTGAAGGGCCAAGGTAGTGTCCTGACATGGCCCATTGGTGATAGAAAAAAAAAATCTCCCCAGTGGGGTCAAGGTCACTGTAAGAAACAGTAGATGGAGCCTAGTGACTGTCTGTAGGACAGTCACAGAGTTTGTTATCATTATCATCATTATTATTATTAATGTTGTTGTTATTATTAAGTTTCGCTATATACTTGGTGAAGATTACTGTTTTGGTAAATGTAATTATTTTCATTCACACTTTTTTCTTATATGTTGATGATATTACACAGGAAGGCACCCTGGGGTAACTCAAGTACTTGTGCCAAATATAAATGATCTGGACTTTTTTTGAAGGTCATATAATTATTTTTGATTCAGAAATTGCATATTTGAAATTGAACTATCCTAGAAACTAATTGACATACAGCTATTTGGCTGAAAATCCTATGATAAAAGAGTTTACTGAGAATTTTGGCTGAATATTTTGCCATTTAGCCTTGTGGAAAGTACAGAATTCAAATCTGCTCAGTGTTTTCTTTGTAACACGTTTTAGAGAAAACCAGAAAAGCTGTAAAGCTGTAACTTTGCAGATATATAGCTGTGGTCCCACTCATTACCTGAAAGGAATATGGTTACAGTTAAGCATACAGCTGGCCAGTTAAAACTGTGCAAATATCTATGTTGTGTTCGTATGAATTTTTTAGTCAGTGAACACAAAAGCAGCATTTGGATAACTACAAAGACAATCAGCACCATAAATAGTTATGGCAAAGCTTCCTTATTGTGGCTACACATTAAGTATTTAAGTTACCAGTTATGCTTCATTATGTAAGTGGCAAAGCTTATTGTGCTCGTATTATTATTATTATTAGTAGTAGTAGTAGTACTTTTTTTTTCTTTGATCTTGATGATAAACAGGAAGGTATCCTAGGGTAACCCAAGTACTTGTGCCAAATATAAATGACCTTGACCTATTTTTGAATTTCATATACTAATTTTTGGTGCAAAAAATGCATAGTTCTCTCCAACAAGGACATTATCATCCCTGTTTGTTTATTTGTTTGTTTGTCTGTCTGTTAGCAGAATTACTCTAAAACTAAAAGAGAGATTTTGACCAAATTTGGTGGATATATAGCCCATGTCCCTGGAAGCAATCGAGAATTTTGGTTGAATATTTTGCCATTTAGTCTAGTGAATAGTACCAGATTCAAATCCGCTCGTTCTTATTTGTTTCGCACATTTTAGAGAAAAATCACAAAAGCTGTAAAGTTGTAACTTCACAGAAATGTAGCTGTGATCCCTCTTATTACCTGACAGGAATATGGTTACAGTTAAGTATACAGTTAGCCAGTTACTGAGACAAATGTAAAATGTTCCCATATGTTCTTCCACACCTTTCTCTTCAGATCTTGTTATTATACAATATGCTACCTTAGGCTAATCTAAATCCATGTTCCAAATATGAGTGAACTTGAACTACTTTTAAAGATCATAGACTTGTTTATGATCCCAGTATTTCATACCTTGTATACTATAAATAGTTATAGTGAAGCTTCTTCATTGTGGCTACACAATAAGTATATAGGTAACTAATTATTATTATTATTCCACCATTTTCCGTCTCTGACTTTCATTACATTTATTGAAGATGTAGAGCACCATGACCCTATCAACAGACCCTGTTTCAGTGCCCTCGATGTACTTTTGAAGGTCGCAGGTCCAAAAATGTCCAAAAATCCTCAATTTTCAACCTCAGTTTACTCCAGAACTATTATAGATACATAAATATGGAAGAAAATCCCTTGATAAAATTATTTTCCAATAACTTCTGTGGACAAATTTGAAGGTCATTCATGCATGACGTGATAATTCAAACACCTTACTTTTCAATTGCTCTTCAGTACAAGAAAAACCATAACATAAATGAGGTACTTCTTGGCCTTAGAAGTTTTGTCTGTTCCTGGAACAGGTCTGAATACTTTTTGTGGCACTTTGTCCGACGGTTTTCGAGTTATTACAAAAACCATTGTTATAAGTGGAGATCAGTATCTGCCTCCGACAGTTACAGTCTTCTAGTTACCTTGCCTGGACAAACTCTGACGAGGTATTGTTTGTGGTCGAGTTTCTTTGTGTTTGTTTCTTTGTTAGTTAGTAACATTACGGAAAAACGGCTGAATGAAACTACATGAAACCTTCAGGATATATGGGCACTGGTCTCCAAAGAAGCTAATTAAATTTTAGAGGTAATCAAGTGACCTTTAGGTAATCAAGTGACCTTTAAAGGTCAAAATCAGGGCACGGATTTTCAGAAGGCTATAACTTAAACTGGTTGAAGATAGAGATATTTAGTATTATGAACATACAGGAACTCGTAATACAGGCTTTCATTTGGCTCCAAGACTTTTGACCTTGAGTGACCTTGAAAGGTCGAACTCAAGGTCACGGTTACTCAGCAGTCTATTACTCGAAACTGGTTGAAGATAGAGAGATATTTACTATTATCAACATACTGGAGGTCCCGTATGGGTTTTGAATTGGTACCATGACCTTTGACCTTAAGTGACCTTGAAAGGTCAGACTCAAAGTCACGGATATTTAGGGGGCTATAACTCAAAACTGGCTGAAGGTAGATATTTACTATTATCAAGGAATAGGAAGTCTCATATGGGCTTTCATTTGGCACCATGACCTTTGACCTTGAATGACCTTGAAAAGTCAAATACAAGATCAAGGATTTTCAGAGGGCGCAACTTGAAAACATTAGCGCCATTACCTTAAAATTTAATTGTGTTCTGACACTGAATGGCAGTACCCAATCAGTATTTAACAGCATTATGATAGCTGCTGTCATGTGAGGTATGTTGTGTCCTGCACCACTGAGTTATAATGTTCTTGTCGACATTATTGTTTTTTCTAATGAAGAAGTAAATTGCTCGTATTCGCTCAGTATCTAAGCTACGGCCATTATACCTGTCCATCTGAGTCCCTAGCTGGCAGCTTCATATGTATGACCCAGTATCATCTAATTCCCAGTATTGGTTTTCCAGTTGCATCCAAAAACCTATAAAAATATTCTATTCGCTGATTCTCAAAAACTGTTAGCGGCAGAGACCTGAAACTTTCTGGGGACATTGCCAAGGTAGGGGAGCAGGTCTGAAATGACTATGGGCCCATTTCGGCCAGTTGTTTCTGAGATCGCTCGGGGGCCACTGAGTCCACTGCTAAAAAAAAAAAAAAATGAATTGAACTGCAATCTCCAAACTTGGTACATTTATACAGCTTGAGGTATTATTATAGTTTCAGCCAAACACACAGTTACGAGACTTTGATCTGTTTTCAAGGTATTTTAGACAATTCTGGGACAGATTTCTTCAAGGGCATTTTCGTCGCAAATTATTTTTATTTTACTCCTGAAGGTTAGGTTAGGTTAATTTAGGTTATGTTCAAGAGTAAAATAAAAATAATTTGCGACGAAAATGCCATAGAATAGAAGTGTCTGAAAATTGTCTTAAAAAATAAATAAATAAATAAAAAATAAGAATAAAATAATCTTGTACTTGTAGTTTTGGCTGAAACTTTAATGTACTGAACTTGGTATGTTATCCATGCCTGCCAAGTATGAATGACCTGGACCCAAAACTCAAGGTCACAACCAAGGTCAAAGTGAAAAATTTGCTCATTTTTCATGTGCTGAGGTCACATGAGCAAGACTGATGACCTTGACATGTGGTGAGTTGCTGACATTGCTAGGGACAATTTCCGTTTCCTGGTTATTATTTTTCTTATTATCATAACTCACCACACCAGCGGTGAGTTATATTCTTTTATGAGATTGTTCTTGTCAATATTATTATTATTATTATTATTGTTATTATTATTATCATTACTCACTTTACTTAAGAAGAAGTAAATTGCTCGTATTCGCCGAAATTCAAAGCTACGGCCATCATACTTAGTCATCTGAGTCCCCAGCTGGCGGTTTCATTATGACCCAGTATCATCTAGTTCTCAGCACTGGTTTTCCAGAAATCGCTAAAGGTACAGACTTGAAATTTTTGTGGGACCTAGCCTAATTTGGGAAGCCTGACTGAAATGACTATGGGCCCATTTGGGCCAGTAGTTTCAGAGATTGCCCAGGGATCATTGGACAGTAGTTTGGGGTCATTTAGTGCACAATTAAAAAAAAAAAAAAAAGATTGAGCTACAATCACCAAACTTGGTATATTTATAGATCTAGATATGCTATGCATGGCTACTAAGTATGAATGACCTTGACCCAAAACTCAAGGCCATAGCCAAGGCCGAAGTTCGAATATTGCTCATTTTTTATGCACTGAGGTCACATGCACAAGATAGATGACCTTTTTATTTGAAAAGTTATTGAAATTGCTAAAGGCAAATTCCGTTTCCAGTTATTGTTGTAATTATTATTATTATTATTATATTATTATATTATTATTATTATTATATTATTATTATTATTATTATTATTATTATTATTATTATTAGAGTACGTTGGTGCAATAATAGGCCAGCAGTAATTTTGAAAATAAAGTAAGAAGTAGAGTGACACAAGGAATATGGCGGACACTAAGATGATTTCGATACGAAGTGAAAAATTATTATGCATGCTGCATAAGGAAGGCGCGCATGTGCAGAGACTTGGAGTTAACACTACATGAAGTAAGTCGATGGTAGGCACCTGTTCCTAAGAGAAGTAAGGGTAGTAGTAGTAATAGTAGTAGTAGTAGTTGTAGTAGTAGTTGTAGTAGTAGTAGTACCGCTAATAATGGTAGCAGCAGTAGCAGTAGTAGTAGTGGTAGTATAATCATCATTATTATTATTATTATTATCAAAAACAACAACAGCAATTCGTGACAAGAACATTCCATTGACTATGCATTTCAGTATCGCTCTCCACTACAATTACCTTCTCCACCACACCACACCACCACATTACTAACCACACCACACCACCACATTACTCACCACACCACATCACCACATTACTCACCACACCACACCACCACATTACTCACCACACCACACCACCAACACGTCACCTTCACACCTCGATTTCGTTGCACCTGTGGCGTGAAATTCAATGACTATTTTCTCCACTGAAGCGTAAGGCGACTTTAAGACTTAGCAGAGAGAGAGAGAGAGAGAGAGAGAGAGAGAGAGAGAGAGAGAGAGAGAGAGAGAGAGAGGACAAAGACAGAAGTGGCGGATATACTGTACATATACATTTTGGATATATCTATTACCTATCTCTCTATT
>JAGKTI010033064.1:0-11760 GCA_018397915.1 Birgus latro | reverse complement strand
TGGAGAGCTGCCATTAGGTGACCAAGGCCGACGCATGCAAGCATGTTGGAGCCATCAAAAACGAAAACGAATACGAGGCAGGGGTGTTCACGAGTTGGCAGCTTAATGTAAGTAAGTATCGGACGTGGCTATCACTATGAAAATCATCATTTCTCATATCTTATGCACTAAAATATGGGATAAAAAGCATCAGATAAATAAATAAATTGTTACCAGAAAAAGAGTTAGGTATGGCAAAAGGTGTTCACTGTTCACCAACAGCACAGGTCTTTCTTGACCCTAACCTAACCTAACCTAAATCAGAAAACCACCTACCTCCCTCCCTCCTGGACATGCATAGCACTTAATTAAGACCCCATTCACATAAATAATTGGCACAAAGCATGAATTAATCGAATTTTAACCCAAAAATGATGATTTTGAGGTGAGTAAGGCAGACATGATTATTACTGAGAAAATCACCTTTTCACAGCCTATGCACTCAAATATGGGGCACAAAGCATGAAGTAAATAAAATGTAACCAGAAAAATTATGATTTAGAGGTGTGTGGAGCAAAAATGTTCACCAGTTGACTAGATAGTGAATGTGTATAAGAAACATGGTAATCTCTGAGAAAATCACCTCTTTCACACCCTGTGCACTCAAATATGGGACACAAAGCATGAAGTAAATAAAATGTAACCAGAGAATGAGGATTTAGAAGTGATTATGGAAAATATTTAGCAGTTGACAATGTTTACTTACAGTCCATGATTGTTGTTTACCCCCATCTCTAAGGTTTTTACAGTGGTCATAATTGCTCTTGAAGCATGTCCAGTAATCCAGTGTTTAACTACACTTAATCCTTAGCACTGTGAATTTTGATTATTAACAAGAACGAAAATACCGCAAACAATAGGACAACCATCCACTGTTTACGGGAGTTGAGACAGAACTAGTAGGAGGGAGATTGAGCGGGAAGGGAGCTAGTCGGCGTGGGCGGGAAATTCAAATTGACGCAGTCGGATTTTTTTTTTGGGGGGGGGGTCGGCCATCAGCCCACGATATCCGGATAGTGGGCGTCTGGATAGTAGAGAGATTACTGTATATATATACACATATATATATACTGTAATGTGATTCGTGAAAGATTTGGACTGAGGAAGTCGGTGGACACCAGAATCGAAGAAAGTATACTGAGATGGTATGGTCATGTGGAGAGAATGGTTAACAATGGAGTGGTGAAAAAGGTATATCTGAGTGAATTTGAAGGAGGGAGGAGGCAAGGTAGGCCAAGGAGAAGGTGGAGAGATATGGTGGATGAGTGTGTGAGGAAGAGAGGTTTGGAAGTCGGTGAGGCTAGGGAACTGACAAGAGATTGAGTTGGCTGCGTGAATGCTGTGAGAAGAAGTGCATGATCAGGGATTTGGCACCCCTTTTAACATGGCAGCGTCCGGATTGGCTCTATCAGATACGTTTATGTGAAGCTACAAAACGTGGTGAATGTTGTTGGCATATCCAGTAGAGCCAGGATTCTGGGGGCTTGAATGATGAGTGAATGGAAGCATGGCCCATTGGACTGGGCAAATTTGGGCAGTCTGGATGTTGCTGCTCCTCACCCTTCCCTAGGGTGGGAAAGGGTGTTATGATGATGATGATAAATTTCAGTAGTTGCATAATTAATTAATTCATCTCATTTTGAAATAATGCTCCTTGCATTCATATACAGTGAGCTCTTATGTTTCACGCGATTTGGGTTCACGAATTTACCTTTTGCAAAAAAGCCCACAATTTCCAAGACCTTATGTTTCACGATCAAGAATTCACCTTTCACGTCAATATATAGGGTGCCTGTGGGCAAGGCAATTGTCAGCTATTGTCTGCCATGTTTTTTCACAGTTCCTGCCAGCTGTGAGACTGTGTGTATTGTTCTCTGGTAGTGATTGCAGTTGTGGTCACTTTTTTTGCCTTTCCCTTTGTTCAGCTGTTGTTCTCGTGTGGTCTACCTGTACTGTATTATGGCTTCCTCTTCGTTCATTGGAGAACTAGGTAATAGCGGTGATGGTGAAATACTGGGAAGTTCAAAGGTTGGAGGCAAGAAGAGAAAAGAATGTTGTGAGTATTGAGTCGGTGTGAAGAAAATAATGTATGCAGTAGTGGATAAAACAAAGGTTTTTCTGGCTGGTGATCCATTTATTTAATGTTTCTCAACATTTTTTTCATATTTATATGGTTGTCAGTTATTCTGGCATCCTGTTTTATGAGAAATGTATCTCAGAAGTGAGAAAAGTGACTTTGGGAAAGGCTTTAGAACCAATTAGATTTTTTTCCATTGAATTAATACTTTTGGTTTGCAAAATTTTGGTTTCGTGCCAACCTCATGGTACAATTATACGCGAAATGTAAGAGCTCACTGTACGTAATATTTATAATATAGTAAATCTTGATCTAGTTGGAATGTGGACAAGCTAGAATTAGCCCTGTTTAATTATTTAAATTCTCAGTCAAGATTGCAACACTCCTATGAGCCACGGATGTAATGTTGCTTCCCTACCTGGAAATCTCCAGATTATCTACCTGTGCCTGAGATGAGGTCAGAGCTACCTGACTTGTCGGGTGATCTGATCCCACCACACTTACCTTACCATCATTCACCTCAGGGATTAGATTGTTAACAGCTCTGCCTTTAACTATCCCTCTTTCCACCTCTCTATTACTCTCTAAAACGTACCTGTCATCTAGAACCTTTCCTAACTTAACTTTTTCTACCCTGTTGAGGTGAAGGTTGCCTCTACCATACCAGCTCCTGTCATGACTGATATAGACACAAACATCACACCTTTCTATTTACACAGACCTTGTAGCCTACTATTGATGCCAATCAGTCAACTGAGGATCACAGAACCAGCATCAGAACATGGCAAAAAACCACAGCTAACTAACTTCCTATGGCTTTCCTTGAAATTTCCTGTCCCTATACTACACTTCCTAAGTATCTCCTCAGACCTGCCTGAAGCTGCATTATTAGTTCCTACCACAGTAACGGAGACTGAGTCCTCTGAGGTGTTGCTGACAAGTCATCAACTCTCTCAGTCATGTCGTGTATCCTTCACCCATGAAAGCGAAAATGCTTCCTCTTAGAACCTTTAGCACAAAACTCCTCCTGATGCCTATTCAATGAATCACTACCTAGTAGAAGGCCAGGCTTATCCTTCACTTCATCTTGTAGAACCTGAAGCATGTTTCTAATAAATGTACTCCAATCAGTGTTACCTTAGTCTTGCACTCTTCCATTACTGGGTGGAAGCCATAACTGTCATCTAGCCCAGTCTCAACTTTAGCCTACCTAGTTTTTAAGTTATGTACCTTACCCAACACTTTTGCTTCCACCTCCTCGACATACACTGCCATAGCACTCACCATTCCAGTCTCATTTCACAACCTTTTAACTTGTCACCTAACACATTAATTGCCTGACCTTTTCCTAAATTTTTAATTAAGCCTACTCGCTAACTTGCTAAACAAACATGTATATTTACCTCCTTCTTTTAGCATGAAGTCTCATATAAATTTCAAAGAACACAAGCAGCAAGAGTCATTGCGCCATCTTAAGTGGGACTTAGAAAGAGCTCCAGTAGTACTTCACCTGAGTAGGTCAGCAGTCAGACTGGATGAGGGAAGGTGGATAAATGGAGACAGGATGAGGGGAGGTGGATAAATGGACAGAATGTATATACTGTAGATAAGGTGGTGAAGCTGTATATGTGTGGCAGTTTGAAGGTGGGAGGAGGCATGGTAAACTTAGAAAGTATATGGTATGATAAATGGGTATGTAATAAAGAGAAGTATGGAAGTTGATGAGGCTAGGAAACCAACAGGGGATCTGGTTGGGTAGATGAAGTATGTACAGAGAAGCAGTACACAGTAAGCATTTGGAACCCCATTTTAACTTGATATCATAGTCAGTAGAATGACTGACATGGAGGGAACAGTCTTGTGAGCTTCTGGCCTTTGGTTCCTTCATCCTTGCATTGAAAAAAAGAAAAAGTTTGTGAATCATTATCATCATCCTTGTCATCCTCCACCTCCTCATTGTAATCGTCATCATCAGTCATCAATCATCTCATCCCAACTGGGTGCTGGAGAGGTAATCCTTCACGTGGTGGGACCAATGTAGCCAGTTTTATACAAAGATCCTTCAGCTCATTTGCTCTCATAAGGAGGAAGATGGACTGTATGAGATGGGCACCTTCAGCCTCTAGTCCACTGGATTCACATGCAGATGAGACTGGGGCCACAAGAACAACATCATTATCTTAACCTTGTTTTATATGCAGATGGTTAGACCGGTGACATGAAACCAGAATTCCATGGGCATGAATGATGTGTGAATGACATATTTGCCTATTTTGCTGGGTGTATTGTTAATAATCCTGCCACTTGTACTTTCTTTCTCTCCTTGTTTCTGGTTCCAGCCTCACCCTATCTTTAGGTGGGAAAAAGGATCATGATTGTGAAGATGATGATAGTATTAATATTTTTATTATGTACTTGAGCATACAATGAAACTTACATGAAAGTTCAAGTTGCCTGTTTTGATATAGGGCCAAACTATTACCTGTCATTGTAGACTGCAGTACTTTATTCGTGGTTGTGATATTTTATATTGTACTGTATAAATACTTTTGTCTCTTTGCAGGTGGAACTACTAACACTTTTCTAGGTGGAGGTAGCCAACAAGTATTTGGTGGTAAAAGTTCTACTCCACAGGATTCTAAAAAGGAGTTTCAGGACTTTGTGTAAGTACAGTACAGTGAGAATGGGTACAGTGGGAAGGAAAGGTTGCAGGTACCTTAAGGGCATTGACAAGGACCAGGAAGGTGAGCTTGGAAGTAAAGGAGGTAGATGTCGATGAACAGAATGTGGTCTGAGGATTCTTGTGAAATACCAAGAACATGTACATTCTCAGTGACACCTCACAATCCACACACTTTCTGCACCAAGCATTCTGCTCTTCCTCCTCCACAGACATCACATTCTGTTCACTCACATTATCACACATCACCACCTGGCACTCAAATCCAAACTCCCTTTCAGATTACCTCCCTACCATCATCACCACATGCATACACTCCAAACCAGAGCGATCAGAAATGACTTACACAAACTACAAGAAAGTAAACTGGACAGAATTCACCAAAGAAACCAAACTGTAGTGCATTAAACAACACACCCATCATACACATTGACAGGAACATTTTGAAATTCAGCAAGTTTATTCTTAATGCAGACGAGCACCATATTTCACGAGCCAACGGAAGACACAATCCAAACTTTGCACTGGCTATTGCTTGCTGTATAAAAAAATGCATCTCAAACACACCTTCCCTCTCTCATGCATACGACACCATCACAGGATGTCAGTAATTATACAGTGAAATTGACAACAAAATTAACAAGGAAAATGGAAAACTGGAAAGTCTATGTAAGAGCAACAAACCACCCCGCTATCCCTACTCGGCTTTACAAATCACTTAACAGCATTGCTGAATTACAAACAAGCACCTCCAAGACCTATCCCACTGTCACTTCCAACACCAAGCACATCCCTTTTTACGAGGAACAAGCAAATGTACCTGTAAACCACTGTACAAAGTACTGTACAGTGTATAAGTCTTCTTACACCAATATGCACTGGGTAAGAAAAACAAGCTTCTCTGTACAGGCAGTCCTATTCTTCTTGACCAGCACAACCCATTTCACTCCAAAATGGTACATAACATAAATTGAAAACAAAAAACTACAAGCACAGAACCATATAGCATCAGCAACCTACACCTGAAATACTTTGGACCACATGACATCCAGGCCCTCACAGACTGCAACAACTACTTTTATGCACATTGTAGTATTTCCAACATTTGAAAACATGAAACTGTTTTTGCTATACAGTAGACTCTTGCTACAGTGGACCCCAGTAAGGCAGATATTGGATTCAACAGATGCCACAAAGCCCACCAGACTTCCGTCAGACATAACGAACAATGACTGTGTAATGGAACGCATTGGGTCAAAATACATGTCTTCTCTACACTTTTTACTCCAACCCTGTTGTTATAAATAAACTACCTCCTCTACAGGTAAGAAGGAGTGTTGTCTCCCATGCATTATTTTACAGATATTTTTATGGCGAATGCTCAGATGAAGTTGCGTCCATTATGCCACCTCTCCATGCCTTCCCTCGTGCTACACAGGCTGGAATGTCACACAGCCATATTGCAGAACTTCTGCCTATCAGAATTCTTTTTTTCTCCGAACTGCATCTCTCTGGAACTTGCTTCCCCGGGATTGTTTCCCCCCAAACTTCAGCCTTCAGTTGTTCAACTGTTACAGATTTTTTATGAATGGAGGATGCCAGTAATCTGGTGTATGGATTATTATTGTTTTTTAAATTTATTTGGCAGGGAGAAGGAGGGTTGTGAGAAGAGAGGAAGAAATCAATAGGATGGAAGTGGTGGAAGTAATGAAGAAAAATGGGGAAAGCCCCAGGAATTGATGAAGTGTGTGGTGAAATGCTGAAGCATGGGGGAGAGATAGTAATAGAATGGATGTGGAAGGTGTGCAGATTGGCTTGGGAGGAAGGTAGAGTCCTGGAGGATTGGAAGTCAGGTATAATTATTCCTCTGTACAAAGGAAAAGGGGAAAAAGCAGTGTGTGGTAATCATAGGGGCATTTGCCTTCTTAGTGTAATAAGAAAAGTATATGGTAGGATACTTATTGACAGAGTTGGGGAAGTAACAGAGGAATTAGTTGGAGAAGTACAGGGAGGTTTTAGGACCAGATATTCATTCTTAGATCCTTAGTAGAAAAGTTTCTAGAGAAGGGAAAGAAGTTGTATGGAGCCTTCATGGATCTGGAGAAAGCATATGACAGGGTGGGTAGACAAGGATTGTGGAAAGATTAAGAATATATGGAGTGGATGGGAAGTTGTTGAAGGCAGTGAAGAGTATGTATGAGAGTGCTAAGGCTGCAGTGCGTGTAGATGGCAAACTGAGTGAATCTTTCCATTTGAAGGTTGGATTGAAACAAGGATGTGACATGTCTCCATGGTTGTTCAATCTGTACATGGATTGGGTTATAAAAGAGATACAAGGTCGGGCAGTGGATGTTGGAGTGGCCCTAGTGAGAGAGGGCAGTGTTTTGAAACTCCCTGTACTGTTCTTTGCAGATGATACTGTGTTGTTGAGCGAAGACGAAAGGGAGCTGCAAGGTTTGGTAGATGAGTTTGGGAGAGTGTGTAAGAAACTGAATATAAAGTTGAATGTAGGGAAGAGTAAAGTGATAGTCTTCGAGAGAAGTGAAGCCAGTGAATGTACAGTGAGATTGGTTGGGGAGGGTATGGAGAATGTGAGTGCATTTAAGTACTTGGGCAGTGTGATGAGTAAGGATGGAAGTCTGGAGGGTGAAGTGCTTGAAGGGGTGCAGCAGGGAAGGACTGTTTCTGGTTCGTTGAAAGCAGTGATAAGAAACAGGGAGGTGAGCATGGAAGTGAAAAATTTGTTACATGACAGTATTGTGATACCAACTCTAACATATGGAAGTGAAGCTTGGACCCTGTTGGAAGGACAGAAGAAAAGAGTGAGAGCAGTGGAAATGAGTTATTTGAGAGGAGCATGTGGAGTCACATGGCGAGACAGACTAACAAATGAGAAAGTGAAGGAGCGTTGTGGTGTGGTTGAGGACGTGATGGGAAGCGTTAGGAGAAACACGTTAAGGTGGTTTGGGCATGTGGAGAGGATGGAGAGTGAAAGACTGACGAGGAGAGTGTATGTGAGTGAGGTGGAGGGGGCGAGAGGGAGGGGGAGGCCGAGGATGAGATGGAGGGATGGAGTGGAGAGGTGTATGAGAGAGGGGGGTGTGAGTTGGGAGCGTGGTAGTGAAATGGCAGGGGGACAGAGTGACATGGAGGTGATTTGTTTGTGGCCACCCCGTTCGGGATTAAGGCGTCTGGCAATAGATAGATAGAGACTACAGTAGGCCTGCAGTCAGCATGGTTCCAGTTTGCACTAATCATGATTTTTGGGGCAACATAAGCCTTACCTCGTAGCATTCAGTGCATTAACTCCTCCTGTTGGCACAGCAAAAGTCTTACTGGAGGGACTCCTCCACACACCATTTGAAGGTCCCACATGGTGATGAATGCCAACATGGCCACTGCATCTGCATGCTCAGCCTCCCCCTACACAGTCCTGCACCATACCTTCCCTCATTTGTTGCCCGACGTTGACCCTGCCCTGCCTTCTAGCATTCAAAATGTGCATTTTCCAGTGTTTTGTCTTCCCTGCATACAAGTGCTTCTTGTGCCAAAAAAAGGCACACTAGAAAAGTATCTTACCGTACGAGAAAAAGAGAGAAATACTACGCAGGCTTGATGGTGGTGAGTTTGTGGTGGAGGTGGCAAACCACGTTACTGTTAACCCATTGATGTTGATGGGTGCGATGCAAATTTCATTCACACACCATTTGATGCAGGCTGCATTTGCGCACATTTCAACCACTCATTACCATTCGATGCTGGTTGCATCGAATGAAATGGCCCCTGTTTTTTTTTATTATGGAATGATTTTGTTTACATTTCTTGGCGAGAAGAAAGCACTACCCATGTATTCCTCCGCTGCGTCCAACCCACCCTGCACCCAGCGTCACCCTGCTGCCCCAGTCAGTGTGCTATGAGCCTTGCTTGAGCATAAGATAATTTCCTTTCGCGCTTCGTAAAATCGGCCCTAATCATCCTACAGTAATTCTTTATACACCAAAACATAGCAAGATAAATTCCCTATAACTTTTTCTCAGTAACATTCATGGTAAAAAATAATATTTCTATAAGAAAAACTGAAAAAAAAATTGAAGTCAGTTAAGTCATAATTTACATTTGGCTTGTTAGTTTTACAACGCCATAAGTAAGTACATTTATTCAGGTTTACGGTGAAATAAAATTGCAGATATTGAAGCATAAATAAGGGTGTGAGGATAAATTGTTCATGAACTATCAAGTGAGCAGGAATAGCCCGGTGATGGGGGGGAGTCTGTCAGTGTGTGACCTTGGGCACCCAGGACTGTGTCCCAAGTACTCGCTCGCGGTTGGGTGCAGCCTGCGTCGATTGGTAATGAGAGGGTTAATGAGTCAACTGTGCAAGAAAAAGAAAACAAGAGCAAATAGGGTGCGCAGTGCACTTTTTTTTTTTTTTTTTATGCAAGGAAAAATGAACCAAAGGCCATGGGCCTACAAACTGTTCCTTCCAAGAAAAAGCAAAAACAATACAAAAGAGAGCCAAATTCAAGATCTGTTCATTTCGAGATGCCTGGACACACTGCGTTTGAAAGACTGGAGTTTATAGGAAGTAGGAAATACAGACAGAGGAAGACAGTTCCAGAGTTGACCAGTTGCATAAATGAAGGACTGGGAGTAACGGTTAAGTCTTGCATTAGAGAGTTGGACAGAAAAGGGATGAGAGGTTGTTGCTAGACGTGTGCTACGTGCCCATCGTAGAGGTGGAAGGATGCGAGCAGACAGTTCAGAGGAACAGTGGCCATTGAAGTGGATAGAAAAGAGATAAAGATGCAACAGTGCGGCCAAGAGACAGAGTTTGTAGGGAGCTAGTAAGAGGAGGAGAGTTAATGAGACGAATAGCCTTTGACTCCACCCTATTGAGAAGAGCTGTATGTTGGGGAGCCTCCCCACACATGAGAGTTGTGCTCTGAATGGGGGCGAATAAAACCTGTGTATAAAGTCAACAACTGTGCAGGGGTAAAGAAGGTTCGGAGTCGGCTTAGCACACCTAATCTCTTGGAAGCAGATTTCACAAGAGATGTAATATGTTCTTTCCAAGATAAATCCCGAGTGAATGAAACCCCAAGCATGTTCAAAGATGATGCAGGAACGAGGTGGACAATATTAAACATCACTGATTTGTGACATGGTGCTTAAAGAACAAGTGATGAAAAGGAGGACGTATGTACCTAGGAGGAAAATATGGAAGCTGGAAAACCAAGCAGTAAGGGATGCCTTCTATAGTGAGATGAGGAGAGTGGTGGCTGAACAGGGAGCCATAGACAGAGGCATTAATGAACAGTACAGAGCCCTTAAGAACAACCTCTTGAGAGTTACTGATGCAATATGTGGTTGGACAAGAGGCTCACCAAGACATAAAGTAACTTGGTGATGGGATGAGGGTGTAGAAGCTGCAGTTAAGGAGAAAAGAAGGCTTTTCCGGGAATGGAAGAAGGGTGGTAACGGGGAGGAATGCTTGGCTGCCAGGCGTAGGGCTAGAAGAGAGGTATACAGGGTGAAGTCTGAGTCACAGAGACATTTACTTGATAACCTAAATCATGGGGAAAGGAAAAACATGATATTTAGGGTGGCAAATCAGGTGAAAAGGGATAAGCGAGATATTGTAGGTGAGCAGTGTGTGAAGAATGATGAAGGATGGGTAGTGGTGAACAGTGGGGATATTAAAGATGCATGGAGAGAGCATTATAGCCGGTTGTTGAATGAGGAGTTTGACTGGGACAGGGAAGATTTGGAGCCAGCAGATCCAGTGTTTGGCCCTTGGCCTTTGATTAACACTGCTGTTGTGAGTGAGGCAATAGGCAGGATGCTGGTGGGGAAGGCAGCAAGTATGTCTGGGTTGACTGCTGAAATGTTGAAGGCCTCAGGAGATATTGGGGTGAGGTTAGTCACTGACCTGATAAGTATGATTATATATGAGTGTGTTGTCCCAGATGATTAGCTGAAGAGTGTAATTGTAAATGTGTGCAAAGGGAAGAGTGATGCTCTGGAAAGGGGAAGTTATAGAGGTATAAAGCTCTTAGACCAGATAATGAAAGTAATGGAGAGAGTTCTAGAAGGTATGATTAGAGAAAGAGTGAATATTGATGAGATGCAGTTTGGGTTTATGGCAGGCAGGGGGACCACTGATGCCATATTCATAGTTCGACAGCTTCAGGAACAATATATTGGAAAGAAAAGGGAATTGTATTTTGTTTTTGTTAATTTGGGAAGGCCTTTGACAGAGTCCCTAGAGAGGTGGTGAAGTGGGCACGGAGAAAGCTTGGGTTGGAAGAGTGGCTAGTTAGGGTGGTCATGACCATGTATGTGGGTGCTCACACCCAGGTAAGAGTGAATGGAGATTTGAGTGATGAGTTTTCTGTGAATGTTGGTGTGCATCATGGGTCAGTTTTGAGTCCTTTGTTGTTCATCATGGTACTTGATGCCTTCTCACGTGACTCCAGAGATAGATTTCCATGGGAGATATTGTATGCTGATGATTTGGTGTGTTTGCAGAGAATGAAAAGGAGGCAGAGGAAAGATTTAAGAAGTGGAGAGATGGTATGGGGTACAAGGGCTTAAGGGCAAATGCGGATAAAACAAAAGTGATGATATCTAGGGGCGGCGGCGATACAATCAGAGGAGAGGGAGAGTGGCCATGTGCAGTTTGCCACAAGGGTGTGGGAAGTAATTCCATCTTGTTTAGTGTTTGTGATAAATGGGTGCACAAGAGATGTAGTGGTAGTAGAGGTAGATTGCGAGATAATGCTGATTTTATGTTTGCGGCGTGTCGGGGAGAGCAGGTGGAGATTGTTAGGTTTGAAAGGATTGAACTTGCTGGTGAGTCTCTTGAGTGTGTGGAAGAGTTTTGTTATTTGGGAGACATGTTATGTGCTGGATGTGAGGCTGGAGCTAGCTCGGTTGCTAGGGTGAGAAGTGGTTGGAAGAAGTT
>JAGKTI010033063.1:0-11761 GCA_018397915.1 Birgus latro | reverse complement strand
AGAGGAGAGAGTGAAGGAAAGAAAGACAGAAGAGGGAGTGTAATGTCACCCTGAGGCAGAAGGAAGAGGAGAATAAAGGAAAGAAAGACAGAACAGTCTGGAAGGAAGAGAGGAAAGGGCAGACGCCTAAAGCAGCAGTATATCGAGTGAGTGGATGGTGAGCGCCCCCACCTACCACTAATAATAATAATAACAATAATAGTAATAATAATAACCTTCCTCTTGTCTTTGTTTCCTTCCTTCTGCTTCTGTCTTACTTTCCTTCATAATTTCCTCTTTCTTCTTGTCTATGGGTGACTCTACAATGAGTGACAAGTCAAATGGTTTCCTGTACACCAGGAACCATTTACTACACTGGGTGGTAACCACATAACCTAACTATGGCTCCTGCTGGTTTAGTGGGTAATTAAGGCACTCCAGCTGGATTGAGCCTGTGTAGGTTAACATCCACAGGGTGGTTGGGGTTTACTGTTCATGTAATGCCACTCAGGGATGTGTGAGGCTGGTCACTCTCATCATAAATGTCAAGTCCAAACTTGCCTAGCCCCAGGCTCCTAGACTCCTCATGGGGAAACACTGGTCTGGATGATGATGATGACAATGCAATTACAAAACTTAACAGTCTTCAAACTTTAACTCCCATGATTATCTAAAAACCTGAATTTGGCATATTTGTCACTCCAGCATCAAGAAATGTGCCTGACAATGAGATACCATGTAAGGACATAAGAGAAAGACCTCTGGTTAAGTAGGAGTAACAGCTGAAGCTTATAAGCAAGCTGATCATAGAAGAAGAATGCTTTGGTGACAGAAAATCATGGAAAGACAAACACAGAAAGATGGAGAAACTGACTGAAAGACAGATACAGACAGACAGGACAGAGAGAGAGGGAGACAGATATTCAGTTCCATGCACCTCAATTCTTCAGACACCAAACACCATGGCCTGTATTCTCAATGGCTAAGGAAGCTCCCTACCACTTTTTCCTAAGTGATTTATTTTGCTTGCTACACCTTAATGTCCTATTCTGTGTTACATAAACCCAACCTACATTGCAATACTCTGAATAAATAATGTACAAAAGAATATTAACCAACCAAATTTAAAAGCAAACTGCTAACGAAGAGGTGCCAGAGAGCCTCCTTACCCAATGAGAATATGGACCAAAGTCACAGCTATATCAAGACTTCAAAGTTAGGTACATTTTACATCACAATAAGAGTACCTGTTTATATGTTAGCGGTCGTAAGCTTAACCCAAACACTCTATTTCTTTGTCTTGCATCACGTCACAGATCATTATTAACAGCTACATTCTAGATGACATGAGAAAGTTTGTTGCACCTTTTTCTTAGTTACCAATACACCAGTCCTGACAGCCCTAGCCTGTATTCAATATGGACGGTGGGTGTTAGCGCCAAAGTGGTGACATGTTGAGGTGTATGGTATGTAGGGGGACTGCTGGGCCTTGATAGCAGGCTGTAAAGCCTATGCCCAGAGTCGGACATATAAAAAAAAAATAAAAAAATAAAAAATAAATAAATAAAAAAGATATATAGTTGGAGGTGCTCACCGTCCACTCACTCGATATTGTGCTGCTCTCAGGTGGCTGCCCTTTCCTCTCTTCCTTCCTTCCTCTTATGTCCTACTTTCCTTTTTTCTTTCCTCTTCCTTCTGTCTATGGGTGACTCTACACGAAGTGACAAGCCAAATGGTTTCCTATACACCAGGAAACCATTTACTATGCTGGGTGGTAACCATATAACCAAACTATGGTGCATGGTGGTGTAGTGGGTAGTGGGTAATTAACCCCCACCATGCATATGATGCAATATGCAGGCCACCCCTGGCCACGCTAATCGCCTCATATGAGGAGATGGGTCTCCTCACCAAAATTTCAAGCATGAGGAAGCGTCAGTGGTTTCCATGGGAACATTGAGTCTCCCTCTACACCATCAGAGCTGTTGCCAATCCCTGCCACACCGCAGTTGCCAAATACACTCGACCCTCGCTTTGGCAGACCACTATTTCCCGGATATCGGATTTTCCGGACAAAAAAATGGAAATTCTGAAACCTACATTTTCAAATTTCTCGCACGCAGCGATCCCTTACGTTTCCCGGTCAAAGCCCGGGCCCCCCAGCTAGGTGTCCGCATTCGTGCCAATCATTTGTTTACTGCTGTCTCATGGTGTAAAGTGGCTTTACATTTGAGCATTATCTGAGCAGTTTATAACTCCAGGATGGCATCACCAACCCCAAGGAAAGTGACCAAGTGCACACAGAAGCCTGTGCATCTCTCAGTGTCCCCAAAACTTGAGCTAATAAGGACACTTGAGGCTAGGAAGTCTGTCACTATGGTGTGTAAGAAGTATGGTGTAAAAAAACTGACTGTATCTGATATCAGAAAAGCAAAAGAAGAGCTGCAGAGTTATGCTGTGAAGTTTTCTATGTCTGAGGCAAAGACTGGATCAGGTAGAAAACATATGAAAACTTCAAAGAGTGTTGACTTAGATGAAGCTATGCACAAGTGGTAGGTTCAACAGTGAGCTTGTGGTGTCTCAGTGAAAGGTGTGGAGCTCGTTGCCAGTGCTGCAAAGCTTGCAGCACACATTAGTATCGCTGATTTTAAGGCAAGTGATGGATGGCTGCCATGGTGTGAAAGTGTCAGGTGAGGCTGACAGTGCCGATGTTGAGAGTGCTGAACCATTTCGATTGAAGTTAGATGATCTTATTAAGCGTGAACATTTACCACAAAGTCAAATTTAAAATGTGGATGAGACTGGGGTTATGTGGCGGGCCTTAACTAATAATAGCCACGCAAGGAAGGACGAGCACAAGGTGCCAGGTATAAAGATTAATAAAGAGCGTTTTTTTTTTTTTTATGCAAGAAAGAAGGAACCAAAGGCCAGGGCCCGCATACTGTTCCTTCCAAGAAAAAGTAAAAACAATACAAAAGAGAGCCAAATTCAAGATCCATTCATTTCGAGATGCCTGGACACACTGCGTTTGAAAGATTGGAAATCATAGGAAGCAGGGAATACAGACAGAGGGAGACAGTTCCAGAGTTGACCAGTTGCATAAATGAAGGACTGGAAGTAACGGTTAACTCTTGCATTAGAGAGTTGGACAGAAAAGGGATGAGTTTGTTGCTAGACGGGTACTACGTGCCCGTCGTAGAGGTGGAGGGATGCAAGCAGACAGTTCAGAGGAACAGTGACCATTGAAGTAGCGATAGAAGAGAGAGAAAGAAGCAACAGTGCGGCAAAGAGACAAAGGTTGAAGGGAATCAGTAAGAGGAGGAGAGTTAATGAGACGAAAAGCCTTTGACTCCACCCTATTGAGAAGAACTGCATGTGGGGAGCCTCCCCACACATGAGAGTTGTACTCCATACACGGGCGGTGGTAATGCTTCAGGTACACACAGGCTCAAACTGGCAATTGTGGGGAAGTCTGCGAAACCCAGGGCACTTAAGGATTGTATGAACGAGCTTCCTGTACATTATTACAGTTCTAGCAAAGCGTGGTTCACCAGCTGGATCTGTGAAGACTGGTGCCTGAAGTAAGGAACCACCAGGAAAAGGTGCTGAAAATCCTGCCTGCAGAAGTGAAGGCATTAGTCCTAATGAACAATGCCCCCACCCACCCCACCCAGGATGTTTTGCAAAGTGCTGACGGAAAGATAAAATGCATGTTTTTACCACCAGACACCACCTCATTGATCCAACCAATGGATCAAGGCGTAATCAGTTCACTGAAGTGGAGGTACCAGAGAAAATATCTTGACAAAGTGCTGGTTGTGTTGGAGACTGAGACTGACAGGGGAGATGATACAAGAGGGAAGAGAACCCTGGAGAATATTAAATCATATAATATCCGCTCCACCATCCACAACTTGGCTGAGGCGTGGGGAGACGTTAAGCATCCCACGCTTACCAACGCATGGAAAAAACTCCTCAAGGATGAAGATTATGACTGTGATTTTGAGGGGGTTCGAGGGATCAGACTTCCATGCACTTCTCCATAGGGAGTTACGCTAGATGACATAGATGAGTGGACAGAAGAAAATGAAGCTGCAGAGGGGCATGAAATATTGTCTAAGGAACAGATAGTGGCAACAGTGACTGGGGAGAGGAGCAGTGATAGTGAGGAGAGTGACATTGAACCGCCAACATCCGTTAAGATGTCTGTGGTCAGGGAATGTGCAGATACGTTACTTAAATTTGTGGCAAACAGCAACAACAAGGACATTCAGGAGCATTATGACCAGCTCCGGCTTCTCCGTGCAAAAATTATTGTGATGCAGCACCAGGCTGGTCACCGAGATTGATAGTTTTTTTAAACCATGCACTGCCAAGCCATCTTCTCCTTAACCAGGCCCCAGTGGTATAAGCCAGTCTGCCACAGCCAAGCCACAGCCTCCTGAACCAGGCAGCTCACCTGCAGCTCAACACGACTCCAGTTGTGCTACAGATTCACCTATGGATGTCGTGTCTGACTTCGAATAGTTTAAGCTATTTGGGGAACCACTATACAATCAAGGCATACACCAATATCCTCTCTACAATACAATACACATACAGTACAGTATGTTAAATATACAGGTATTTATTTTTCCTTTTATATAGTCATATGTTGTAAACCATGTTTTGTATGTAACATGTTATGATCATGGCATACACCTGCATCCTCTCTACAATACAATACATATACAGTACAGTATGTTAAATATACAGTACAGGTATTGATTTTTCCTTTTATATAGTCATATGTTGTATATCATGTTTTGCATGTAACATATGCTACGATCACAGCATACACCTGCATCCTCTCAACAATACAATACAGTAAGTACATAAAGAACAGTATGTTAAATATATTTATTTTTCCTTTTATATAGTCATATGTTGTAAACCATGTTTTGTATGTAACTTATGTTGGTACATGTAATACTGAGTGCTGGACAAAGTGTGGGAAAAGTCCAGGGCGGGTACTGAATAATGGTGATTGCCAGACCGAGTATGGTCAACTTAGGAGAGTGGGCAGTGGCCCCCGGACTTTTGTGATTCCCGGATTAGACTTCTCCCCTTTCAGTCCACCAAATCGAGGGTCGAGTGTACTACATATTTATTAATTCAGATATGCAGGCCACCCCTGGCTGCGCTGATCACCTCATATGAGGTGATGGGTCTCTGCGCCATAATTTCAAGCATGAGGAAGCGTCAGTGGTTTCCACGGGAACGTTGAGACTCCCCCTACACCATCAGAGCTGTTACCAATCCCTGCCACACCACAGTTGCCAAATACTGCATATTTTACAATTCAGTTCTCGTTTGTAGCCCAGCAATGGCAGATTCACACCTGTCTACCTCCCACAGTGCTGGTGACTTATCACCACCTCACACCCACCCAAGAGGCGTAAATCACAAAAAGACGAAGGTGATGAAGAGTTTGAGCTCAGAAACACTTGACCTGATGACAAAAAAAACAACTTAATATTAAAATAAAAAGTCCAAAAAAATAACTTAGGGAAGGTAATGGGGTCGATAAGAATTGGCGCAGCAGGGGTTAAGACGCTCCAATTGGATTGAGCCCATGTTGGTTTATATCCAAAGGGTGGCTGGAGTTTACTGCTCACGTAATGCCACTCAGGGATGAGTGGGGCTACTTAAATGTCAGGACCAACTTGCCTGGCCCTGGGCTCCTACACTCTTCATGGGGTAACACAGGATTAGATGATGCATGTATGTATATGTATGCTTAATGGATATTGCACCTTGATATACTCTTGGATAACTGACATATTTCTAGTACAGCACTGACATATTTTGCCTTAGTAACATGTATGAGAATAAAATGGTGTAATATGCCAAAGAAACTGTTAAGGATGGAGGTGTTATAAAATCTCCAACATCCTTTAGAATATGAACTTAAGTTAGCATATCAGCTCCTGGGCAAAATAACGTGATATAATGGATACTAACTTGGCGTATATATTGTATATCTCTCATAATGAATTTTTGTTCAGACTTTCACAGATGATGACACAATCAGAATGGACACTTATAAATGTACTGTATTATAAAGCCTGAGATCAATAACAAGAAGGCAAACCCCAATTTTTTATGTTAATTTATTTAATAACTGTAACTGTTAAATGTGATCAGCCTCTCCCTCACATTACAAAGTGTAATCAGCAATGATACATATAACATAGACATGTTCCATCATCATCACGTTTCAGAAACTATCATAAAAAATTGGGGGATGTTCACAATCAAGTGCTCTCAGACTAACCTACATCAAGTAATCACTCTAGTGTCTCTAATTAGAAACAAAATACCTGACTATAGCATACAAGCAATCTCTATTTAACACTGAAGTGTCCCTCAAAACAGATTCAGCATGTTAAGTAATGCCTATTTTACCGAGAGGAGCAACATAAACGAGGATTTCTAGCAGATTCTGTATTTTTGCATTCTAAGAGATATATGAATCTTTAATATAAAACAATATTTAATACAGTACAAGAAAAATGAAACCCAAAAAAGATATCTGTGAATGGGCTTTGCATGTGAGATGGAGTTAAATTCCATTGGTGTGAATGATTATAAAGCTCATTTTTTTGGGTGCTTTGCTGACAGTTCTGCTTTTGTGCCTTTCCCTTCTTGTTTCTGAGTCCTGTCCATCTCACTTTTCAATGGGAGGTAAGATGGTGGTGATGATGATGATGATGAAATACATGAATGCTGAACAAAAGTAAAACAAAAAATATCCCTGTCCAGCTGGTATCCTTCAGCATCCTTAGAGCAAATACAGTATGTGTAATATTGGATACATACTAGAAAGAAAATGGGCAGCATCTTCTCTTTAATGCTACTGTGAAATAATACTTTGTTGGGACACTTTTAAATAGAAATTACTTGTACCAATAAAAAAGCCTTCTGCTAAGACATACCAAACCGGAATCAATCCCGACATTCTACTGAGGATAATCAACACTGACAACAAACAAATTTAAGATTAACCTAACACATTAAATACAGTACATAAAACCAAAACATACAGAAATACAAACGTGACAATAACACCTGTACTTAACATAACAACATCTGTACTAAATGAACACTTTGCTTGAGAGCTGAATTTGATTACTTATATCCACTTTAGATCTGCATTTGATTATAACCTAACAGGTATTATTCATATTTCCTACATCAGATCTGCAGGTGATTATCATCCATCCTGAAGATGAAATAACAGCTGAAATTCTAGTTTCCCACATACTGACAATGTTTATGGATCTCATGAGGGTTCAAGTTGGGCTCAAACTATTGTACTGAGTACAGTTATATGCAATGCATTCTGCTATTTACAAGGCTAGCTGTTTGCCCTATTCAAAGGACTTTTGTGGAAGCATGTAGCACTGTTGTTAAAGAATGAAACAATTTCTGCCCAGATGCCCTTCCAAACATCTACCAATGGCTTTTAGATGGGATCAAATGTTTGTCCAATCAGTCAGCAGCATACACACAAATTCACGAGACAACAGCAGCTTCAAAATACAGTACAGTGTATGCAGTTTCTGTCCATGAGTAAAATATCCATCATTTGAACAACTCACAGCAACGTGAAATCCTGACCCATATATTTCTTCCCTGTTCAATACACCAGTAATACCTAAATTACTGTATGGCAAGAATCACTAACTCTTATTTACCATAATCTGGGATACAGCTTACATACTATTACCTTAAATATTTCGTCATTGTAAAAAAAAAAATTATTATATGCATACATCCATACAAAAAATTATTTAGGCTATCGTCAAAATGGCATAATACTGTCGTCAATAATTTTCACATAAATTAAAAAGCAAATATCAATATATTCTCAGTTAATGATTCAAAATATCAACCCTTTTCATATAATAAATGTCTTTTAATCCTTTCAATCCAGTGACATACAGTGTGTATTTATTATATTCCAGCTACCTTCAGATGACTTTACTGTTTTATGGGAGACTGAGTGAAAGGGTTAATGAAGGCTATATCTAACACTTCCAGTTCAGAAAGTCTTCCCTATATTGAACAAAATCATCTGAAGGTGGCAGGAGTAAAATAAAAAAAAACGTCAATAAAGTGAAGTGGTTTCCTTTAAGTCTTGTTACTAGCTGACATTTTCATGAAATTTGGGTATGACCTCTCATAGTAAAAAGGACTGGTGTTTCTTGTTGCTGTTGATTAACCACAGTTTGTTTGGCCAAGCAAACCCTTCAACCACAGGCAAACAACTGCCTCTGCAGGGCCATCCTGTGCACTGAACCAATTCTCTTGCGGCTGACAGTGCCTCACCACAGCGAGGCACAGGAATAAGTGTGGAGGTTTGGTTCCTGGATGGACGTTATATTTGTGTCTTTCCACCCAGTTAACAGGGCCACCACAGCAGGCTCCACTATACCCTGTCATTTGCTTATATGGTTACCACCCAGCATTGTAAATGACTTCCTGGCTTATAGGAAACCATTATGCTTGTCACACAGTGCAGAGCCACCTGAAGTGAAAAGAAGAGTCATAACAAGTGACAAGAAGGAACGGAGGAGGACAAACATGGAGATAGAATGAGAAAAGGGAAGAAGTGGCCTGCATTACATCAAAGGAAGAGGTTCTTCCTAAGCTGTATAAAATCATCTGGTGGTAGTATGAATAAAACAGGTAAAATGTCACTGGACTGAAGGAATTAATTCCCATTTAACCCACTGAGTCCAAGGATGACCTTTTTATTCTTTCCATCTCCTGATTATTTTTTTTCAGTTTAGGACTTTCATTTTTTTTTCACTTGAGGAGTTATATGTAGCATTAATGACTTAATCTCAGTTACAGTAGGTTAGGTAACTCCTTTCACATGAAAGCCCTTTCCTAAGTTGAATAAAATCACATGGAAGCAGCAAGACCAAACTAAAAACATATCACCAGGACCCAATGGGTAAAGAATTTATTAAGCTTCATTATAAAAAAAAAAAATAAATAAACTGAAAAAAAAATTGGGAGTCCCATAATACAAAGATGAAACATTGAAACTTCACATGGCAAGAGCCAAAGCAAATAGAAGTTATGACAGAGATGAAGTGAATTTTACCCCAAGCATAAGTTTGCTGAAGATTAATTTTATGCTACATTCCATTTGCACCCATTTAGCAGCAATTTATCATATACAGATACACTGGAAACATCTAATGACACTAACCTAACACCTTTGGCATAATAATATCAGGGAAAAAGGCAATTTTTGTTTGTTTGTTTGTTTCTTTTTTAGTTTACAAGACACAGGTTGCTTTCTCTTTCCTGATTTTCTGGATTCTACCTCACCCCACCCTTAGGTGAGAAAAAGTCTGGATGAGAATCAGTACAATTTTCCTCAACATCATCATTTAAAAGATTTTTTAAAAATTAGTGTACAAATGCCATAATTAAAATTCGTACTTGGCAGGCACCTTACCTCTCAATCCAGAGATTACATCTTTGTAGTACGGTACCATAGCTATTACTTATAGTCTGTCAGCTTTAGATTGGCACAGATTTTTATCCTTTTGCAGCTTATTTCTTGTAGCACAATGGCTGAATGAAATGATACCAGGAATAATTGGTCATCTTCACTTCCATGGCATTTCTTTACAGAGAGCATCATACTCCAGTGTCAATCTCTTGTAACAGCTCAGCATTCAGGATGGATAGATGGCAATATCAGTCCAAGTTAAAGTGAACAAAGTATACTGTTCACCTTTCTCTTCTGCTCAGCAAATGACATAAATTCATGACAGTCCACTCCACTGATTTAACACTTACTGCAGTCATCAAATATGGTCAGTTCATCAGATATCCATTCACCATATGCCTCTTTCAACTTGCTTCTTTGAAAGATATAACTGAATAAAGTCAATATTGATGACCACTCTTTTTTTTCTATATTTCACTGCATTTCAAAACCATGCAAGCCTGTGTGGCCAACTTTCAGACATACTGCTGATAACAAAGGCTGACTGGGTTAATTCCCTGAGGAACATTGTAACAGCACAAACAGTTCATTTTGGCTTCAGTTTTTTTTAACTTCAGGGATGAAGTTCTTTCCCATTCTATTCCAACACTAGTCATGAACTGCTCCTAGATCAGCAATCAATACTCTTTCCTAGTTCATTTCTCCTTCCCTTAACTTACAGTACTCTCTCCTCGCTCATTTCTCCTTCCCTTAACTTACAGTACTCTCTCCTCGCTCATTTCTCCTTCCCTTAACTTACAGTACTCTCTCCTCGCTCATTTCTCCTTCCCTTAACTTTCAATACTCCTTCCTACCTCTTTCTCTTTGCCTTAACTTTCAATTCTCTTTCCTAACCAGTACTCATTTCTCTTGACCCAACAGATTCCAGTACTTTTTCCTCATTGCCTTAACTTTCAATACTCATCCTATGTCCTTTTCTCCAAATCCAACAGAGTCCTGTCCTCCCTGCCTTACCTCTGTCCTCACCACCACACACAACAACTCAGTGGCATAAAACTCCCCAGTTCCTGTTGTGCATGTTCATACAGCTGCTGCTGCAGTGGTGGAGGTAATGAGGGTCTGACTAGAAGGGTGCGGGTCAGGACAGCGGTAGCCGGGGTTCTCTATGATATTGGGCAGCAGTTCGATCTTCTCAGCATCTTCATCTATGAAATATGTATCATATATCAGTCTATAGTTTTTATTATGTGGAACATGACTGTGCAACACATATTTTAGGAAAAGAGATGGTTGATTACATATGAGTCTGGGAGAAATAGCAGCCAGATTGACTATTTCCTGGTCAGGAGAGCTGATAGGAGGTTGGTGAGGGATGTTAAAGTTATAGGGAGTGAAAAGTGTGTGCAACAACACAAATTACTGATATGTGAAATGGTGCTTAAGGAGCTGGTGATAAAGAAGAGAACCTATGCACCTACGAGGAAAATATGGAAGTTGAAAACCAAACAGTATGGGATGACTTGTATTGCAAGATGAGTAGAGTTGTGACTGAACAGGGAGCTGTTGACAGAAGTGTTAATGAAATGGACAGAGCTTTCAAGAACAATCTCCTGAGAGTTACTAATTTTGTGTGGGGATGGACGAAGAGCCCACCAAGACATAAGATAACATCGTGGTGGGAAGAGGGTGTAGAAGCTGCAGTTAAGGAGAAAAAAGGCTCCTAGGAATGGAAAAGGAGTGGTAACAAAGAGGAATACCTGGCTGCCAAGTACAGGGATAAAGAAGGTATACAGTGCAAAATCTGTGCCCCAGAGACTTTTACTGAATAATCCTAATACCTCTAAAGAATATGGTATGTAAGGTGACAAATCAGATGAAGTGGGAAAACAGGGATATACAGTGGAACAGTTGTGAAGAATGTTGAAGGAAAAGTGGTGGTGAACAGTGAGGATATTAAAGATGCCTGAAGAGGGCATTATAACCAGCTGCAGAATGAGGAGCCTGACTGGAAAACAGAAGGTTTGGAGTCAGCAGATCCAGTGTTTGGCCCTTAGCCTGTGATTGCTGTGGCTGCTGTGAGCAAGGCAATAGGCAGGATGCAGTTGGAGAAGGCAACTGCAGCATCTGGGTTGACTGCTGAAATGCTGAAAGTCTCAGGAGATACAAGAGTAGGCTTAGTTGCTTATCTGATAAATACAATGTGATAGGTGGGGGCGCTCATCATCCACTCACTTGATGCAGTGCTGCTCTCAGGCACCTGCCCTTTCC
>JAGKTI010033060.1:0-11761 GCA_018397915.1 Birgus latro | reverse complement strand
CCCATACCACTCACTACACGTATTAAATCATCCCAAAATCTATCCTTCTCTGCGTCATCCAATCCTACCTGCGGAGCATATGCTGATATAACTGAAACCATCACCCGTCTGATCAAAATTTTCACTATATATCCTATCACTTACTCTCATGACATTCATAACATACTCCACCCATTTCTCCGCAACCAACACACCCACACCCCCATATCCATCAGTTCCCCCCTGCCAAAACAACTTATAGTAGCAATCCTTCCCAGCAATCTTTCTGGCTGATCCACCCCTGTACCGGACTTCCTGCAGACAAGCCACATCCACCCACCTCCTACTGAATGCCTCAACAACTTCCCCTGCTCTTCCTTTCAAACTTCCCACATTCCACGAACCCACCCTAAACCCCCTGGGTGATTTGATGTCCTCAGGCTTGCTTTGGTGCTTGTTTTTGTATGTATTCATAGTCGGTAAGATAAAGGGGGGTAAACATTCCAAAGGCCCGACCCACTGCACAGACCCAGGTCCAGGCAATGGATCTGGGACCCCTAGCCCACCAGCTTACTAGTGGCTGTGGTAGTGGCCTCGGGGCACCCTGCCAGGACAGCTGCAGGGACACCCTCCAAGCGCGTCTTGGCACTGCAACTGCCCTGCCATTATACACCCACTGATAGGGCAGCCTCCTGGGGCGCTACTCCCAGGTTCGGGCCCCTCTCTAATGAGCGGAAGCGGCAGCCTGGGAACCGCAATGCCCTGTACCCTCTAGCACAGGTTCGAGCCCCATCTCGCCCCAGACCCATGATCTATGCCGGCGGAACCCCAGTCAAGCCTCCCCCCAAAGTCCGCCACTAGGTAGCGGGGGCAAAGTTTTCTGGCCGCATGCCCTTGCTGGCGTCAACCCCTGTAACGTAGTGGGGTACGTTGTGTGATATGTAAAGCGCATGTGGTGTAGTGCATAGGATAGTTAGAGGAAATGTTTGGGAGAGTATGCTGGTCTACTCTCCATGTTACTGTCACACTGAAAAGGTCAGCAAAGGAGGATGATCAGGTAGCTAGTGAAAGGAGCTCCAGCTCTCCCTATCGCCAGCATTCCATTCCCCTCGGGAGTACTACCCTGTTCGGCCCGTGCTACAGCCTCCTCCTACAAGTTAGTTGTTTTTACGGGGTGGGGCACTAACCCACCACCAACCCTTTTAGTCGCCTCTTACGACAAGCAGGGATACTGGGGGAGAATTCTTGAAAACCCCCTACCCCCAGTGGGACCAAAAGTGTTAAGCATGAAATCTCCTTGAGAAGTAACTGCCAATTAAGAATGACGGGTGGGGTGGGGGATGGTAGGGGAATAGGGGAAGGTTGGAAGCTGGGGGTAGAGGTGGGTGGATCTCGTTTTGCCCCCCCCTCTCCTCTTCCCTGGGTATACAGGGGTAGGAAAGGGGCAACCCTGGGCAGAAATTAGTGATCGTGAGTGTACATCTTTTTTCATTTCTAATTACATACAGTATTTCTCTTTACAGATACAAAACAAATGATACTGTAGCTGAACATAAAAAATTACTGTAACACAGTATAGTACAGTAATCTCTCCACTATCTATTGTAATAGAGCCAAAGGCATGACCGGAAAGTGGTCTTGTCCGGATAGTGGCCCTGAAGCTCCAGCACCAGTCATGCCTGACCCTAACCTAACCTAACATAAATCAGAAAACCACCTACCTACCTCCCTACTGGACATGCATAGCACTTGTTATTTTTAATGCATAAAAAACTCAGTTCTTACACTTATCAACCCGACAAAATCTTCCTCAAGATTACCCACTAATGTTTAATAATGAACAGTTATGTCCTGCATCATCCTTGAACATGCTTGGGGTTTCATTCTCTCGGGATTTGTCTTGGAAAGAACATATTACATCTCTTGTGAAATCTGCTTCCAAGAGATTAGGTGTGCTAAGCCGATTCCGAACTTTCTTTACCCCTGCACAGTTGTTGACCTTGTACACGGGTTTTATTCGCCCGTGTATGGAGTACAACTCTCATGTGTGGGGAGGCTCCCCACATGCAGCTCTTCTCAATAGGGTGGAGTCAAAGGCTTTTCATCTCATTAACTCTCCTCCTCTTACTGATTCCCTTCAACCTTTGTCTCTTCGCCGCACTGTTGCATCTTTATCTAACTTCTATCGCTACATCAATGGTCACTGTTCCTCTGAACTGTCTGCTTGCATTCCTCCCCCTCTACGACGGGCACGTAGTACCCGTCTTGCAACAAACTCCCATCCCTTTTCTGTCCATCTCTCTAATGCAAGAGTTAACCATTACTCCCAGTCCTTCATTTATGCAACTGGTCAGCTCTGGAACTGTCTTCCTCTGTCTGTATTTCCTACATCCTATGATCTCCAGTCTTTCAAACGCAGTGTGTCCAGGCATCTCGAATTGAACGGAGCTTGAATTTGGCTCTCTTTTGTATTGTTTTTGCTTTTTCTTGGAAGGAACAGTATGCAGGCCTGTGGCCTTTGGTTCCTTCTTCCTTGCATAAAAAAAAAAAAAAAAGTATTGGACCTGGCAATCACTAAGAAAATCACCCATTCTCACATCTTATGCACTAAAATATGGGATGCAAAGCATGAAATAAAATAAACTGTTACCAGAAAATTATGATTTAGAGGTGAGTTGGGCAATTATGTTCACCAGTTGACTAGATAGTGAACGTATGTAAGAGACATAGTAATCACTGAGAAAATCACCTTTTTCACAGCCTGTACACTCAAATATGGGACACAAAGCATGAAGTAAATAAAATGTAACCAGAAAAATTATGATTTAGAGGTAAGTTGGGCAAACATGTTCACCAGTTGACTAGATGGTGAACATATGTAAGAGACATGGTAATCATTGAGAAAATTACCTCTTTCACAGCCTGTGCACTCAAATATGGGACACAAAGCATAAAGTAAATAAAATGTAACCAGAGAATGAGGATTTAGAAGTGGTTATTGAAAATATTTGGCAGCTGACAGTGTACTTACATGTCCGTGGTGGCTGCTTACCCCATCTCTAAAGCTCTGAGAGTGGTGAAAATGCTCCTGAAGCATGTACAGTAATCCAGTGTTAAACTTCACTTAATCCTTAGCACTGTGAATTATGATTATTTCAACAAAAACTCACGGCAGTTCAGAGACAACTGTCGGAGTGGCAGGAGGGGGAGACAGTGAGAATGAATTGTAAACAAGGCCGTTCGGCGCCATATGCCAAATTCAAACTAACGGGTCGGAAAATATCAGATTTTTTTCGTCTTTTTTTTTTGCAATTTTTTTTGGAATTTTTGGGTTTCAAACATCAGCCTACGATGTCCGAACAGTGGTATAACTGGATAGTGGTCGTCCGGAAAGTAGAGAGATTACTGTACTGTACTGTATGCACAGTACACCATGAAGCAAGTCGTAATATAATGGATCCATAGAAAACGGGGTATTGTGAGGTAAACTAGTCCGCGATAGCATCGCTGCACCTCGTCTTCGACAGCATCATATTTCTTTTGCTATTTTTCGAGCTTTAGGCTATTTTTCCCTTCATTTTCAAGCAGCGGACTTTTTCATGCAACGGACACTCGTCCCCCCCATTAGTCCGTTGATTTGAGAGTCGACTGTACAGTACATCCTTCAACCTTGCAAATTTTAACTTTGCAATTCGCCAGTTTTGCGAGGCAGTTCCAAAAGTCGTGTATTTTGAACATTTATGAACTTTGCGAGCGATCACACACATTGCGAGGTCAAGTGGTGGGGGAGGCGTCTTCCCTCACTATTTTGCCACGCAGAGTACTGACGTCATGGTTCACTGGGAGTACTGCGCCTCCTAGTTCAGTGGTCTGCTGCCCCGCCATGTTTGTTTACACCTGTTCCCAACCAGGGTCGCTGACCCTCGCAATTTCGTGGTTCTCCTTGCAAAATCCCAGCAGTCTAACCTTGCTTGAGTGTTATCATGGCACCAATGGGTAAGAAGAACAAGAAAACAGGTTTGGAGACCAAACTGAAAATGACTGAGAGGAAAAAAGCAGGTAAAGGTAACTCTGCTATTGGTCAGGAATTTGGTGTTGGTGAATTGACAGTAAGAATGATTTTAAAGAACAGTGAACATTGGACATGTTTGTTACCTATGATGTTTTCTTTTCTTATTACTGTACAGTACATCATTTCATGTTTGTTTCATTTATCATCGTAAAATTAAGAGGCAGAGTCGAGGGAAAGAGTGGGAAAACGTGCTTACCTTGGATTGATGTCGACCAATTTGCCTATATACATATATTTAACTGTTTCAATTTTGTGAATTTTAATTTTGCGAGGGTTTTTGTCAACCAAATTCTCGCAAAATTGGAAGATGTACTGTATTTATTATTTTATAACAAGATTTATTAATTAAATGTACAGTACTGTACTGGATGCAAGGTCACTATATATATTTTACTGTGAAATACTGTACAAAGGAAGAAGGCTATAGCACCAGCCGATCAAAGTGATACTCCCAACGAGAATGGGAAAGCTGGTTATGGGGAGAGCTGGAGCTCTCATTTCACCACCATTCAGGAAACCCTGATCATCCCCCCTTTGCTGACCTTTTTCAATGTGACACTAACACAGGGAGTAGGTTACCATACTCTCCCAAACACTTTTCTCTGTTTAATGCACTACAGTACTCTATATGCACTTTACATGACACACAACATACCCTACTACATCACAAGGGTAAGTGCCAACAAGGGAATGATGCCAGAAAACTTTGCTCCTGCTATTTAGCGGCAGACCTGAAGGGAGGCATGGCGTGGGCTCTGTTGGCACGGTTTAGGGGCCAGAAAGGGATGGGGCTTGGATCTATGCCAGTGGGTACTGGGCACTGTGGTTCCTAGGCTGCCGTTACCACCCAACAGAGGGGGCCCAAACCTGGGAGTTGTGCTCCAGGAAGCTGCCTTCTCATTGGGTCTAAAATGGCAGGATAGTTACTGCACCAAGGCTCCCTTGGAGGGTGTCCCTGTAGATGACCTACAAGGGTGCCCAGAAGCTGGGTTGTGGAGTCGGTGATAATACTGAATTTCCTAACTCCAACTCTGACTCTGACTCCAGAAATTTCACAAATAAGACTCTGACTCTGACTCCAGAAATTTCACAAGTACAACTCAGACTCAGACTTAAGTATATACTGTAATAATAACACAGCGCATGGACATGATGCAGGTACTGTAAATAAATAATATTCATGTACAGTATTTTGACAGACACGATTCTTAAATCTTTCTTTTAAATTCTCTACTTATAGTTCTTGCATAATAACATATAAACCTTTATATATGGTTGTAAAATAAGCTGAAAATAAGTACTGAAAAGATATGATTGCTACCATTTCAGAACCAAAAAGCTCGGAGTCAGAGTCATGGGAATTTTACCGACTCCGACTCCAACCAAAAACAGAAGACTCCACGACTCTGACTCCAACTCTACAACCCTGCCAAGAAGCCACTTCCACAGCCACTGACTATGGTGGTGGGCTATGGGTCCCTGATCCTCCACCTGAACTTGTTACTACAGGCAGGCAGGGCTAGTGGTGTCTCCTCCTCTATTTACCCCACAACATGACAAAAATTAAACAAAACTAAAACCAGCCACTGAAAATGAAATCACCTAAAGGATTCAGAGTGCCATCATGGAATTTGGATTGTCTGAAGGGAGGAGGGGAATGAAGTGGTGGAGACTCTGGGTAGCGGGCAGATGGATGTCTGCTGCCAACAGGAAGTTAGGTCCAAGGGAGGGTCAACTAGGATAATTGTTGGGAAGGGTTGTATGTATAAAGTATTTTGTCAGGGAAATGTAGATGGATGTGGTGCTGTGGGTGTGTTGGTCAAGGAGAAGTGAGCAGAATGTGTCATGAATGTAATGAGAGTAAATGAAAGGATTATCGCAGTGAAAACACTGTTTGGTAAACTCATGATTAGCTACATTGGCATATGCTCTACCAGTTTACTTGGATGCTGAAGAAAGAGGTACATTCTGGGATGACCTGATACATGTGGCTGGTAGCATGGAGGATGATGAGACTAGTTTCGGCTGGGGATTTAAATGGTCATGTGGGTGAAGCAGCTCAAGGATACGAAAGATTTACAGGAGATACACATATGATGGGGAATGTGGAAGGGGAAAAGATACTCAAGTTTGGATAGGTAATGACATGATTGTGTGCATCATACATTTTAGGAAGAGAGAGAGTTAGCTGAATACACATGTCTGGGAGTAACAGTAGCCAGGTTGACTATTTCAAAGTCAGGAGGGCTGATAGGAAGTTAGCAAGGGGTGTGAAACTTAAGGGAGCGAAGAGTATGTGCAATAACACAAACTACTGATTATGGAACACAGTGCTGAAGCAGTGGGTGGTGAAGAAGAAGACCAATGAAACCAGGAGAAAAATAAGAACGTTGAAAAACCAAGAACAGTGCTCTCGCACAATGAACGAGTTTATGGGCGGCAAACGAGCTCATTCACTGTGAATTCGTTCACTGCGAACAACATGCCTTATAGGAAAAGCAGCATATAGGCAGCACCGATTCTTCAAAGTCCACTTTTTGAGCCACAGAGATGTACTGAAGGGCACATTTCAAACATACAGTACAGATATATAATATATAAGACACATGGTTATTTACCTTAAATGAAGCAGATTGTATTCCTGATTGGCTTGGATACAGGTGGTTCCAAGGCAGGGAGACAGACTTAGGTGACCCCTCCACATCACCTTCCACTCCCTCGTTCCCATCACCAGTCCCACTCTCATCACTTGACTGAAGCACTTCCCCACGTGCCTGTACCTCATTCACCTCTCCCATAAAACTTCAAAGTCCAAAGATGACACTACTGACATCAAATCATCATCGTCTTCCCTAGGAAGTGTAGCAGACGATATTGGGGCAACTGGCTCCTGTTGATCTTGAGTTCGGTAGTAGGATGTGATGAGTGTTTGTTTTCTTCTGTTGACTTCCATATTATGCCTTTCAATATACAGTAATCCCTTTAAGACTCGGATGCCCAAGTCCCGGACACCCCAAATCCCGGACATTTTGGGCTCGGGTCCTTGGACGCAAAAAAAAAAGAAAAAAAAAGACACGTTCATCCTTACTTTAAATTTGCTATGCGGTGATGAACAGCTGTGTTTTGGCGTGTAGTTCCTCCGAAGTCCGCTAGAGCACCCCTGCATCCTCCCCATTTCCCGCCTGTGACTGCATGCTCATTGCTATGGCTGCCCAAGTACTTGCTTTTGTGGTGGTGCCCTACCTGCTGCAGGCCCTGCTGTTCCTCTGCTGCCTCTTACTCGTGTGTGTGTGGCGATGGCCTCGCCACCCAAGAAGAGGAAACGAGTGGTTCTGACCCTGGAGAAGAAGAGGGAGATATTGGAGAAGATGGACGCGGGATGGTCAAACTCCCGCATCCTCCATGAATTCAACTTGGCCCGCTCTACCTTGTTTGACATCAAGAAATCCCAGGACAAACTTACCCAGTACACGGCAGACTTCACATCGAAGACCAAACACAACGTGCAGAGGAAGATTATGTACCCTCCCAGGTTTGCAAAAGTTGACCGCTCCACGCTCATTTGGTATCGTCAACAACGTGCTGCTGGTGTGCTGGTGCGTGGCATGGAGCTGAAGGCTGCCGCAGAGAAGTTCCCAAGGCTACACAACACCCCAGACTTCAAGGCATCCGAGGGTTGGCTCTTTGCCTTCGAACTACGGCATGGCCTTACTAACCATAAGGCCCATGGCGAAACTTTGGATGCCAATGAGGATGGAGCAGAAGAGTTTCGCCAAAAGATGAAGAGCTTAATCAACAGAGAAGGCCTCACTCTCAGTCAAGTCTACGACGCTGACGAAACTGGTCTGTTCTATCGCTCGCTGCCCACGAACACCCTAGCAGAGGAGAGGGAAAAGCATGTACCCGGACGCAAGCTCTCCAAGCAGCAGATATCTACTTTGTGTTGTGCCAAGGCTAACAGCATGCACTGGCTCAAGCCTGTTATTGTTGGCCATGCAAAGCAGCCTCGGTGCCTTCGTAGGTTGTTGGATGTCCTTCCTGTCATTTGGTACCATTCTGTGACGGCTTGGTTTACTGCCAAGATCTTCAAAGACTGGTTTCACCAGCACTTCGTCAAGGAGGTCATCCATTATCAGACAAACACACTGGGAATCCCACGCAACCAGGTAAAGGCTCTCCTTCTTCTGGACAATGCACCTGCACATCCGTCTGACAAGGAGTTGGTGGCTGAGAATGGCTGCATTAGGTGCTTGTTCATACCACCTAATACAACTGCTCTCATCCACACCAATGGACTAAGGAATGATCGTGGCAACGAAGAGGCTGTACCGTTGGAAGTTCCTGGACAAGGTGATGGTTGTTGTCAAGGACAAGGACGAGCGCAGGGAGGGACGGGACACACTGGGCGAGCAGACTTTGGAAAACCTTCGTTGCTACAACCTCAAGTTAGCCATCTACCATTGGGCCAGTGCATGGAGGGAAGTCTCTGTCAAGACTCTGGAAAGTGGATGGTCTCGTCTGCTTCTTGGAGCGGATGTGGTCTATGACTTTCTAGGTTTTAACGTAGATGACTTCCATGTGTTTATTCGTGTGGCTAGCGATGAGGTGGATGTGGACGAAGTGCGTGAGTGGCTGGATGACGACAAGGGTGATCCTGGGTATCGGATCATGTCTGATATCGAGATCGCATCTTCTGTTGCAGGTACAAGTTGCAGCTGGAAAATTCCGATGACGACAGCGACAATGATGCGGACTCCTCTCAGGGCACCACTACTCCAGCCCAAGCTTAGCTCACTCTGGGAGCACATCGAGTTCATTCTTGACTACCCGGGAGATGGGGCCCCTGGGACTTGTGGAGGAAGTGTGCGCTTTTAGGTAGCGCATCATCAATCGCCAGAATCACCATTCCTTACGTCAATCAGCCATTGACACCTTTTTCAGGCTTGTGACACCAACCGTGCCCAGCCCTGGCTCCACACCAATGCCTCACCAAGACCTGCATTCTGCCTCAGAGCCACAGCCCAGCACATTGGCCACAGTGAAGTCTCCACTGGACGCGAGTTTGCGGCTGTCTTCAGAGTCATCTGCAGTGGGTAGCCCATCACCACGTCCCAGGGACACACCCCTGGGCAACCAGCAACACCTACTCCCTGGCTCTGACAGTGAATAAACACTGGCAAGTTGCAACTGGCGTGGTGCAAGTAAAAAAAGGATGTGCAGTGTTAAGAAATTAGAATTCAGAGTGCAAAGGATTAAGTGTAGAGTGAAACACTGGCGTGTTGCAACTGGCGTGGCATAAGTAAGAAAAGACTGTGCAGCGTTAATATCAGAGTGCAAAGAATTATGTGCAGCGCAACGCTGGATTACTGTACGTGCTTCAAGTGCACCTTCACCACTGTCAGAGCCATAGAGGAGGCGGATTAATCTTCACAACGGCCACAGATGTGTCGTAAGTACCCTAAATGTTGCTAAATATTTGCCCTACTCACTTCGAATTTTTCATTCTCTGGTTCCTTTTCATTTATTTAATTGTTTCTGCCCCTTATTTGTGTGAATAGAGTCTTAAATAGGTGCTGTGCATGTCCGATAGAGAGTTATTTAGGTGGCTTTCAAAGTTAGCTTGAGTTGAGGTCTAAAAGTACCTGTCCAGGGGCATTTTTCTCAAGGCCCAGACAAAACCAAATCCCAGACGGTGCTTGGGCTCTATTACGTCGGATCTTGGAAGGATTACCGTAATAAAGAAAAGTGGTTTCTACTCCACTGAGCATTTCCTGTGTCCTAAGGTAGCTGGTTTCATTTGCCTTGACCTCTTAGCTCAGAACATGCACTGCCGCTAGAATTTTACAGATCTTCGACATAGGCAAATCTTCGTCCTCCATTGGACTCTGCTCAACAGGTTGCTCAGATCTGGCCTCTTGTACAGCATCTACCAGAGATGGGGGAGGGGGGGGTCATTCAATATGGGAGACAGCTGTTATGGCCTACTCTTTTTCCCGATTTCATTCACTTGCGGTTCAACTTGTTCATTATGGTTTTGTTGACCTGATTACCCCCTGCTCATTCACTAAACAAATCGTTTACTCTGAATATATTCACTGTGTGAGGGCACTGTAGTAAGGAATGCCTTCAATAGAGAAATGAGTAGAGTGGTGACTGAACAAGGGGCTGAAGACAGAAGTGTTAACGAACAGTACCAAGTTCTCAAGAGCAGTTTCTTGAGATTTACTGATTCAGTATGTGGATGAAAAAGGGGCTCTCCAGGACATAAGGTAACATGGTGGTAGGATAAGTGTGTAGAAGCCACAGTTAACTAGAAAAGAAAACTTTTCTGAAAATGGAAAAGGGGTGGTAACAAAGAGGAATTCGGTACACCCTCAATGTAATGAACTACAGTAATCCCTCAATTATCCGACATACTACAGCCAACGGCATGTCCAGAAAGTGGATCCGTCCAGATAATGGACTTCTCCCCTGGACCCCCCTCCGTACATAACCTAACTTTGAAAGCCGTTGTAAAACGCCACTACAGTACATCGTATGATTAGAGAAGGAGTGAATATTGATGAGATGCAGTTTGGGTTTATGCCAGGCAGGGGGACTACTGATGGTAATAATAATAATAATAATGTAATAATATAGTAATAATAATAATCTGGTCTTCTGTTCCTCAATAGCGCCAGTTCTTCCTTTGGGAATTCACTAGTGCTTGACACACATACATTATTTTTACAATTACAAGAATTGTGACATCTCTCATATACAATACAAGCTACATCATATATATAAGAAAGTGGCAATAATTAAACCCTATAATCATCCATGATAGCACCTCTCTCCAGGTCAAAGCATTTTGAAAAAAGAAAGGCTTTCAGCTGTCTCTTAAAGGATTCAACGAAAGAGAGTTGTCTTATAGATAATGGCAATCTATTATATAATCTAGGGGCTCTATACACAAAAGAACGATCAGAGAAAGATGAATGGTGAATGGCTCCAGGCCCGTTAAGACGCAAGGAGTCATCTTCACTGCGTAACATCACACCCGTGCGTGCCAATGAGAGTTTTGACAATTCAGTAAGATACTTCGGTCCACCAAACTTAAGTACCTTGAATGTAATAAGACACAGTGTAACCTGCGCAGCCTTGGCAACTTTTGGACCTTAGAAAACCCCCAGACCCGGCAAATTTTTGACCTTGGGTTTTTTGCCTAAAACCTCCGCTTTTGATGAGAAACAATGGAAAACAATCTTTAAAGTTCTCACCTTTTTTTTTTTTTTTTCTTTTTTATGCATGGAAGAAGGAACCAAAGGCCACGGGCCTGCATACTGTTCCTTCCAAGAAAAAGCAAAAACAGTACAAAAGAGAGCCAAATTCAAGATCCGTTCAATTCGAGATGCCTGGACACACTGCGTTTGAAAGACTGGAGATCATAGGAAGTAGGAAATACAGACAGAGGAAGACAGTTCCAGAGTTGACCAGTTGCATAAATAAAAGACTGGGAGTAACGGTTAACTCTTGCATTAGAGAGTTCGACAGAAAAGGGATGAGAGTTTGTTGCTAGACGGGTACTACGTGCCCGTCGTACAGGTGGAGGGATGCACGCAGACAGTTCAGAGGAACAGTGACCATTGAAGTAGCGATAGAAGAGAGATAAAGATGCAACAGTGCGGCGAAGAGACAATGGTTGAAGGGAATCAGTAAGAGGAGGAGAGT
>JAGKTI010033059.1:0-11761 GCA_018397915.1 Birgus latro | reverse complement strand
TTGGAAGGACAGAAGTCAAGAGTGAGAGCAGTGGAAATGAGTTATTTGAGAGGAGCATGTGGAGTCACATGGAGAGACAGACTAACAAATGAGGAAGTGAAGGAGCGTTGTGGTGTGGTTGAGGACGTGATGGGAAGCGTTAGGAGAAACACGTTAAGGTGGTTTGGGCATGTGGAGAGGGTGGAGAGTGAAAGACTGACGAGGAGAGTGTATGTGAGTGAGGTGGAGGGGGCAAGAGGGAGGGGGAGGCCGAGGATGAGATGGAGGGATGGAGTGGAGAGGTATATGAGAGAGGGGGGTGTGAGTTGGGAGCGTGGTAGTGAAATGGCAGGGGACAGAGTGACATGGAGGGAGGCGATTTGTTTGTGGCCACCCTGTGCGTGATTAAGGCGTCTGGCAATAGATAGATAGATAGATAAATTGAAGACATTTTGCAGAATGGCATCATTCCTTGTGACTGAACAAGGGGTTTGGTTGCCCCTATTTAGAAAAGGAAAGATCAGCGTGACTGTAGAAACAACCGTGGTATTACAGTGGTCAGTGTGCCAAACATGGTTCTTGCTCATATTCTTCTGATGAGTATCGAGACCATTTGCTAAAATTTCAGAGGCTTCATCAGTCCGCATTCACATCCAAGAAGTATACAGTTGACCACATCCTTTTACTTCGAGTTCCCTTAGAACACCGCCTTCAGTATCAACACGCTCTGCTTGCAGCCTATGTGGATCTCACGAAGGTATTAGCCTCAATAAATCGGAAGGTACTATGGGGCTCTTGTGACTCTCTCGGATAATCCGATCGATTGCTTGCCTATATGCAAACACTGAGAGCACTGTCAAGTGTGGAAGAGGGACACCTGGCTTCTTTCCAGTAAGTAATGGCAAAAGACTGACGTGGCCTTGTTCCCACGCTTTTCAGTGCGTTCATGTATTTGGCACTTGGCTGGGCTGTGAGTCAGTCACTGTGGAGAATCAGTTGGCAATTTCAGGGTTACTGACTTGACTTTGCTGATGTAGTTATCCCAGTGGAGTTGCTGGAGATATTACTGAGTGCCCTCGAGGAATTTCACGAGAATGAGAAGTCACTGGGATTAAATGTCTTTTGGGCCAAGCCCAAGGTCCAGGCTTTTGGTGGCTTGTTGGATGAAGCAGTTCAGTCTCTTCAAGCATGTGGTGAGAATATGGAAGTCTTGGAAGGATTCACTTAAGCCCCTCTCCCACTTCGCCGTAAATAACCACGATAAATCCTCGATAAACATCTTGGTCCAAGTCGGTGATATGTCGACTACTCTGAACAAGAATCGTGATGTCGGCATAATACTTACGACAGCAGTACAACAAAACGTAGACACCTCGGCGATGTATACGATATAGGCGGCGACTAATACCCGACATTTAGGCGATATGTCGGCGTATTTCGTAAGATTAATGGAATTTCAAAAATTAACGTTTTTTTTACGCCGAAAAAACGCCGATATAGCTACGAAGTCGGCGTCTTGTCGACAATGTATCGGCGAAATACAGTCGAATGTATCGGCGGGGCCATGGCCGACTACTCGCCGTCATCGCTGTAATACCGACACAGTGTCGACGGATTTACGGCGACATATCGACGCAGTATCGGCGAATTACCTGCAATAAAATATTGATGTCGTTGTACCCAGTACATATCGTACATATTTGGTTACACCATAAAGGGCTTGCCGATTACTCGCCAACTTCTCGCCGTAATCCTGTACAATACCAGTTGATGTCTCAACGTTTTTTTTTTTCATCGACGAGACGTCGGCGACGTCGGTGATCACACGCCTGTTATTCACCGGGTCATCTGCGCCGTCACCACCGCCTCACCCTATTGTCGACGACTCCTCGCCGAAAGCATACAATGTCGTGAAGTTCCACGACGTTTTGGTGCAGCACCAAGTCATCGTGGCCCTTCACGTTAAATTGCCGACTCGTGGCACACATCGGTGACACGCCACGATTGTCAATGATTTTCTTCACGATTAGTCACGATTATGGATTTTTGACAAATCATGACTTTATCTTCGTCATTTACGGCGAAGTGGGAGAGGGGCTTTATCTTGGTAGTGTCGTATATAACAACGGTTTGTCAGACGGTGAGATTTTTCGTCACATCGGTCTGGCCTATGGGCCTCTGAATTCTCTCATTTCAGGTGTCTGGCGCTGTCGTATTTGTGCAGAAGGACGAAAATTCGCATCTTCAGGGCACTAGTGCTCTGTGACTGAGACACGGCCATTAATCAGTAACTTGAAGCGGAGAATTGACTCTTTGGTACTAATTGCCTTCTCAAGGTCATGGGATATTGCTGGTACGACTGGGTACCGAAAGAGCGACTAATCCGTGACACTGATCGATGCCCATTACCTACATAATACGTCAGCGCCAACTCCAGTTATTTGAGCACTTTGCCCTTCTCCCTGAGGATGATCCTGCCCAAAGAGCGATCTCTGAGAGAGTTAATACGGGGTAGAGGAAACCAAGAGGAAGACCACGGAATTCATGTCGAGAGATACTAAGAGGGGGAAGAGTGGCTTACACGGAGCCCCACTCGTGGGTGGAGACGGAGAGTGAGTGAGGCTGTGTGCCCCGCGGCGTTTGCCCCCCCCCCCCGATGATGATGAAAAACATGGCCCCATCATGTTCTTGTGTGTGGATATAGTAACGTGCATGCATTACAGCACTCAGCTGTTTGGACTGAAAGAGCTCAGAGTTTACAGACTTGACATTTTCCTTCTTTTACATCAGACTTCTGAATGTCTGCCAGTATACTCGTACTGTGACAATGGTGCCTCACAGCTAACTTCTACTCTTCTCAGAACAAACATCCTCATTAAGTTTGACATTCTAAGTTTTCCGTATAGGTTTTTGTTTTTGGTGTTGCTATTGCTTAACTCCGAACCATCTGATCCAGGCGGCTAGTCGACCGCAGGTAAGCAACCTCCCCTATGAAGTTGTCCCGTAGGTTCCATACACCACTAATGTGGCTTTGTCTTAGTATGGCATGCGCTCTACAGAGTTCCAAATTGTGTGGGCCTAATTTACATGCTGGGCAGGTGTCATCTGTGATTCAACCTAACCCAAATCTAAGCTGACAGTTGAGGAAGGCTGGGCGATGCCCTGCTCAAAGCCCTGACAGGTGACCTTGATCATCTCTATTTATGGGCACCTCAGATGGGCGGATGACAGGAGAGGGGCTTGTAGTATGGTGTTGTGATCGAGATGTTGTATTGCCCTGCGGGTGAAGTGAGTATGAAGGCGTATCTTCAATGCAATTGTTGGAATGTCTGGCTATGGGGTATTGTAGAAGGTTTGCTAATGTTTATATGGTAGTTGTTTTACGAGTATGTGCCTAGTTGTGTTGTGTCTCGTCATGTAATGACAGATATTTTGTGCATTGACACGGGCTGCTGCACAGAATTGTGTGCCCCTCATTTCCCGGTAGTCTCTGACAGGGAGGACTTAAGTTTCAGAGTGTAAATGAGCTATGAGATTGGTTTTGTTCCAGCCAGTGGTGATGCATAGGGTGTTTGCAAGGCGTTGTAGTGGGTATTAGATAGAATGGGAGTCCATGTTTGGGAGACATAAGACATCACTGATTTAATCCATTGTTTGTAGAGTAAGGAGAGTGTGGTGGTGGATTTGGCTAGGAAGATCGTCAGCTTGTTGTCCTCGACTCAAGTCTGCAGTGTGTGGAGGTTTTCCTGTTGAAATATTCAGGTTATGCCTGCATTGTGGTGTGTGGTTATTGTGGTGATGTCTGCATATGGGGCAATGTTTGTGGGTGGTTGAGATGTGAAAAGATCATACATATATAGGTTGAAGAATGAAGAGTGTAGGTAAGAGAACGGAGCCCTGTGGAACTCGGAAGGGAAATTTCGTGTTTGTAATTACTTACACATGAGTTTAATATGTACTTATCTACGTGACAAATAGCTCCCAAGCCACCGTGTGGTGTTGTTTTCCATGTTTGTGTTGTATAGCTTGATGATTAGTTTGCGTCGGGGGATAGCACCAAAGGCATTACATTTAGTTATTGTTGGGAGACGTGTGCGTTGTGTGCATGTCGCCGAGTTGATGCCATTCGATGCTTGTCTGAGATTAATCAGTAAACTGTTTGTTGAGTGCAGTGCTCTAAATCCGTGTTGTAAAGGAGCAAGGGTGACGTGGGGAGTGGCATCGCTGAGGATGAGGCGTTCGGTTATTTTTTATGATACTATGAGTCTGTACGAAGAAAGGAGTGTTGTCTTTGGTTTAATTAAGTGAAGGTTGTTCCATGTTTCCAAATACTGGGAATGCTACAATGTGCATATTAGTATTTGCTGATGTTTGTGTAGATTTGAATGTCTTGCAGTCTTAAATGTTCCACGTGCAAGTTGCTGATGCCATCCAGCCCTGTGCTTATAGAGTCCTTTGTTTTCTTGATAATGTTACGTGTCTGTTTTGGGGTAAAGTGGGTTGCTTTGTGACCGGGTGGAAAGGACTGCCTTTGTTGAAAGGGTTGTTTTTCAGACTCTGCGTATTGGTGTTTAATACTTATGTTTGTGTAATGGTTTTCTTGTTCTGTGTAGGAAGGAATGTGTTGGGTGTTGGAGTTAATAGCGGTGTAAGTCTTGGAAGACCATGTTTGAGATTTAGAGATACTACGTATTTTGTAGAGCCGATGGGATTCTGTGGAGTGACTAAATGTTGTTACAAAGGCCTTCCAGTTTTCTGTTTTCTGTGTTCTTATCATCCCTATATGTGAGGGAAGAAGAGGGTTTACAAAGCTACAGATTTCAATATCGCAGATCTTCTATCCTTACTGAAGTCGGAGTAAGCTAAAGACAGTATGGATGTCACAGATGAGGTTTTCTCAGCTGAGGACACCTATTTAGGAGCTTGTATACCATGACTGATTTTGAGGACAGCCTTGATGCAATGTGTGCTCACCTTCTTGCTACCACCATGGGAGCTATGTGTTGCCCTGCCTAATTGAGTATACATTTCATCTCCATGTGTTCCAAAGTTTTCAGTCCTTCTTTGCCAGCCATTAAAGATTAATGCCGCGGATTTTGGCAACAGTGAGGAGCGGCAGACTGGTGGCAATAGTGATGCTAGGGAACCAAACGCCCAGCACTGTAAGAAGACAGGTTACAATGGGTGCAAGACATGCAGAAATCTGGATAGCCGTATTTGTGCAAGGGACACTGCAAAATGTTTGATCGTCTGGCTCTGCACTAGTTGTTTACAGAACTGTGGTGAAACTGCCTTAGAAGACAGAAATAATGACTACAAGCCTGAAATTAGACTGACAGTTTTATGTGCAATATATTTTGCAATGTAATTTTTCGTTTTGAATTGAAAATTCTTTCCGGTTTCAGTCTAAACAAATGTCACAAGAACTTTTGCTCAGGAATTACAGATTCTTGCTGTATTAAATTAAAAAGTCGTTCAGCATATTCATCATATCTACCATTACTGAACTAGAAGAACAGTGTATGGGATTCTGTGGAGATAAAAGCTGTATTATAATTATGCATCAGAAAGGAAACTAGAATATTTTACTGATGTCATAAAAGAATGTGATAACGGGATACTTAAATCATGATATTTTACCAGTGAGACATGTTGTCCTGGCCAATAATATCCGAGTAAAAGTGCATTGCTCTGAAGCAAATCCACTCATTTCTGTGCTCTGGAACTTGAACTTCAGAGATAGGTGTTGTGATTTTGTATTCTAGTGGTTATTGTGGAGTTTAGGACGAGTTCAGTCCTTGGTAGGAATACTGTAACGTACTTACTGGACAATATTTCTTCTGAACCGCGTATTGTGCGGTAATAGAGGTAAAATGGATAGACAGACTTTGTGTGCGTGGGTACAGGCAGTCTTCTTGCGAACTTAATTATGTTCTCAAAATGTTCTTGGGCCAATTTTCTTCATAAATTTCACTTCAGTCCTGTAGATTACAAAGAACTCACCGAGACGATACCCCCCCCCCCCCACTCCGCCACTCTCACCACCATAAACATTAAGTTCAATGGTTCAGTGTATGGTGAAAACTAGGCAGCGTCAGTTGGTGTCCTATATTTGGCACATTACTGCGGATATTACCATTTGTAACTAAGACAACTGAGGTCGAAAAAGTAGGAAAGGAACATAAACTTACCAAATTACTTTTATTTGTTGTAGTGAAATGAGCATAAAGAAATGATATCTAGATACCTTTCTATGGCTTTTAGACCTGCCTTACTGTCCCAGCTCAAACTGTGGGGATGTGGTGCTTGCTTTATAGTTGCTTGCCTGGCTGGTGGTAGCGCAGGATGCCATCACACGATCCACCCTGCATTACCACCCACCACAACCACCACAGTGCCACTTTTACCAGTATCTTGCTTACCAGCTTTCTTTTGAAATAGAGCGCCGTTTACTGCTACTTCACTAATGGCACTAATTTTTTTTTTTTTCTGAGACATTCTGGGGGATCATTAACGTCTGTAGAGCGGGACAACACAGGGATGGCACTTTGCACGATAATAACAGTAGACGACATGACAGTGGGAAACTGCAAGTAACTTCTTATCGGTATAGTATTGCATCTATAAGACAGACGATTCAGTACTTTGTGCGTGATTGGTTCAAAGCTGTCAGATCATTTTAACTCAGTCGTAAGTAGAAGACTGCCTGTAGGCGCTGACTCTTCCCATCCTCGCGAGTTTGGTTTAGTTATAGAATGGAGGTAAAATTATATCACTGTTTATTTCTTTGTATTTGCAGGAACCAATGTGCACGTGTTTTCTGCGCACCCTGGAGTAGTACAGAGCAACCTTGCGCGCCATGTTGCACCACAGTGGGCAATTACCTGGGTTGGAGCACTCCTCATGAAGACCACTGCTGAAGGAGCACAGACAACACTGTACTGTGCTCTAGAGGCACACCAGCAGGAGCCACACTACTTCAGGTATGGCATCATCATCATCATCATCATCATCATCATCATCATCATCATGACATCTTTTCCTATGGTAAGCATAGGAGATGGTACGGATCAGACAGCAAGGAAAGTAACAGCACGAGAGAGAAGCAGTTTCCCTAGTGAAATCGACCAGACATTCATTCACTCACCACTTTAGAGTTTGCAGTCCTAACTATACATAGCAGTTCTACTGGACACCCACCTGCGGGGTAGGAAGGAATTTTTCTCTACAAATACGCTACACATTACCTGCCTGTATAGTTAATCCGTTTTCTGTAAAGTTAAAGAAGATGAGCCAAATCCTTGTCATGTGCTCCTCCGCACATAATTCATCCAGCTTACTCGATTCCCTGTCAATTCCCCAGCCTTATCGTCTTTAATACCTCGCTCTCTAAAACACACAATTACTATATCCAGCCACCTTCTTCTTAGCCTACCTTGCCTCCTCGCGTCGTCAGCTTATCCACATATAGCTTTTTCACAACCCTGTCTACATCCATTCTTTCTATGTAATTCAAACTTCTTAGCATTCAGCAAGCATACCCACCCCACACCTTTCTCAAATCAGATTATATCTTCTGTCCACGTCTCTCTCTCTCTCTATTTCAATTTCCACTACTCTTAATCTTAACTTTTCGTTTTCATGCTGTACCAGTATCACACACCCACACGTCGATGCGGGCACTAACGCTCCTTCATGCAGTCCTCGTGCAGCCTTCACACGCAAACCATTGTTTAGTAAGCAGACCTTCGTAGCATCAACCACCTTCCTTTCAAGTCCCTCTTTAATTTCCACTTCCTTCGCACATTTACCTCTTTTCCCTATTACTACCCAGCAGGAATAGACACCTGGTGGTCTACTCAGCTAAGGCGCTCCATTCAGGTGTGACCCATAAATTATAAGTTTGAGGGATGGATGGGTTTATTGTTTGCATACACTCAAGGAAGAGCATTTTGGTCACTCAGTTTAAATGACTCGACTAAATAGCTAGCCTCAGCTCGCTATGTTCCTGATTAGGGAATAGATTAGTGGGTGATGACTGGATTTTCATTTTATTTAATGTGACAAATAATGCATATCAGAAAGTGCATGCATCGTCATTACCAGTTTTTAATAACTATTTCTTGTTTCTTAGCGACTGCCGTCCAGGGTACTGTGTTGCTGGGGCTCAAGATGATGAAGTTGCCGAACGACTGTGGCAAGTGTCCGAGAAGATGGTGGGCCTGTGAAGAAACATTCAGCCCTGAATTTATTGCATTTTGCTGCTGACCAATGCCATATCATGTTTGTGTTTTATTTATCAGTGAACCATATAACTTGTTTATTGATTCTCATGCGTTGCTAGTTGTTTGATCAAAGATATCTCTGAGGTAGTTAGGCAAACTGTTATCTTACTTTATGCCATACTTTTTACTGAACCGAAGTATGTAGGGCTGCACAGAATGTGTTTTTGTACTCAGTAGATACAGACTAGGATAGTTTAGTGTTATTACAACAGAAAACTGTTTTGTATAAACATAAAGTAATGAGTTAGCAATTTTTGATTCCTTAATGAAAATAATACTTCCTCTTAATTTTCTGTCTTTAACCTGTTCTTAATTCCATTAGGCTGTATTGGTACCATCTTGCATTTCACGTGACTGAACAGTATCATTAAAAGACAAGATTTATTTTTCTTCAGATTCCAGTACACTTGTTACACATTTCCAGTTTGAAAGTTTACTCTACCCTGTTGGTGCTGACGGACAGCCTACACAAGGTGGTGCAACACCCTAGATGGAGCAGCTGCGGTTTCCACCCGGGAACCAAACCTCCCCATATTTCCCTGCTGGAAAGGACCTTGTTTGACCTTGGCGAGGCGCCGGCTACCACAAGGGGGTACCGGATCTCTACACGGTGTATGTACAATACTGTACCAGTAGGGCGGTCCTACAGAGGCAGTTTCTTACCTGTAGTCGGCGGGTCTGCTAGCCCAGACAGACCAGGGCTAAGGAACAACTCCCTCTGTTGCCGAACCATTATCTCCCTGGGGGAATGCATCCACATACCGAATATATCCCAGATCACACTTTCTAGTAATTCCTTTGTTCATACAAAATTATAATGCAGTTTTCCGATTTTATTCAAGTTAGGAAGAACCTTTCACACTGAAAGGGTTACTGACTACTGTGTCTAGTTCGAAAAGTTTCCCTTGCAATCTGAATAAAATTGTCTACCTAAACAAGCGAAAACTCAGGGAATGCAACACCCACGCCTAACAAAATTTCCCAGTGATCCTGACCTCCGACAGGTTTGTCGCAATAGCGAATTACTTCAGTCTTGCCTAACTCAACCACTCCACCATCATTGGTTCAAATCAGATAAAAACCGTCTGAAACGACCGCAGTGACGTTTGAATTTTGACCTTTCCCTGTGACGTTTGAGTTATTGTTCTCAGTATCTGATATCTTATCTTTGTTTTAACCGTCCACAAAGTTTGGTCCACAGTACATAAAAACTGTGCAAGTTGACCTTGCCATGTGACCTTGACATTTGACATTTTGCCCTGAAAATCAATAACTCAACCTTTTGGATGATCCTCGACTTATCCATCAAGTTTCATCTACATCAGATCAGAACTGCCTTAATTTTTTACTCACACACGATCAAGTGGGTTGAATTTTGATCTTGCCCTGTGGCCTTGACCTTCAACTAACTGTTATCAAAACTGAATCCCCTCGTTCTTTCTTGATCAGTAACCCTTCCATTAAATTTGGCTCAGATCAGATCAAAACATTATTAATTCTTTACCAAACGGGCTCGGCCTTTCCATATTTTCTATTGAAATGAGTCTTACACAGGTTACTTGTTATTTTTCCTGGGTTACAAGAGACACTGAGTTTTTTTTTTATAAACTTATCTCTGAAAGCTATAAATGAAGATTTAGAATGCGTAAATATTCCGCTGACGTCAACATGTAGCTGGCCATATTTTATGTTCCCAACGCGCATTTTTATATTTGAAAGTTGGCTGTCAAATGCAAATTAGATTTGATTGGATTAGGTTTGGTTTGGCTAGGTTGGGTTGGGTTTAATAATTTTCTGATTGTTTTGACACGGGATACACTGATGCGTCCAGTAACAACGAGGTTCCCGGACAATTCCTTGTCAAGACAAATCGCCGTCAAAACTTGGACGATTCCCTGTCAGGACTATTCGCACTCTGGTCGAGCTAGTCCAGGACCTGCTGTAAAGACTCGTATACATCTTCTTAGGAAGAGAGTTTGACTGGTGATTTGAGTAAAGGAAACCACCAGTTTCAAAACAGTATTAGATGGAATTGCTAGAATCATAGCATAAGTGAGAAAATGGCGGTTTTCAAAATGGCCACCATCGAGGTCTTTCAGGACTATAAAGGCTTACAATTTCTATCAAAAATGTAGTACCTGGAAGACTATTATAGGGTTTTCAGGCACGGCCGACACGATGGTACCTATAGGAAATCAATAGTACCCGAAATCCAAGATGGCCGGCATCCGGACCCTCCCCAAACAAAAAAGTCGTGTATCTTTTGAAAGAAACATCGTGACTGCATGAGTTTTATGCTAATTATAAGGTTTTCAGGCACAGCCGACACGATACTACCTTTACTGATTCGATGTCACAACAGTTGATGCTCAATATTCAAGATGGGCGTCTTCCAAATTCCGTACCTAACAAGAAAGTTGTCAGATTTTCGATATAGCTGGAATATAGCATTACACTCTGGATATTACTGTTTTTTTTTTTTTGGGGGGGGGGGTAAATGTCTGCTTAAACTCAGTTTTGGAAGGAAGTCATTACATACGTTCCTTCCACGGAATCATGATGGTATCAGATCTTCTCAGCTCCTTGGCATGAGTGGGGTAGTGGTTGGTGCAGAATGATCGTAGTATCACTGACGAATTCAGAGAACGTGCACACGAAGTACGGAGAGCTCTATGTGCAAAGAAAAGACCCACTGAGAAGTTCGCAGACTTATCTGACCAGTCATCAAATCTCGATGAGCAACTTGAGTGTTTTCTGGAAGAATGCTGTGCAAAATCTGAGGTGTGTCAGTACCTGCATGTGTTTCAACAGATGGCTGCTACCATCAAGCATGCGGTTGCTTCATATCAAGAAGGAAATTTCCCTCTACACGTAGCTTCCGTGGAAGCTTCTCTGCCCATCTTCTGAGAGAGCACCTGCATCAATTACTTTCGCTATGGCAGGCTCTACCTTGAATCCACAAAAGCATTAGATTCATCAACTCATCCGGATATTTTTCAACAGTTCGTGCATGGTCAGTTTGTCGTGAAAGATCGAGTTGAAAGTTACATCAGTGCTGTTGCACCGGATATGAAGCTAGAACAATCCATCCACAGGGCATCAAAAAGTGCTGGTGACATTGTTGGCCAGACAGGAAGTCTGAGGGTTGTGATCGAGTGGCAACTCATTTTCCACAGAATTCTCCTCATCTCAAACAATTTCAGGGGTATTATGAATGATGTGTCGATGAATCATAGTGAATCGGAGAGGGTTCATCATGAACTTGCTGGACGCAAAGCTCATCAGCTGAATGAAAACGTTTCAAAGCTCCTGGGCTTTGTGCAAGAAAGGGGTAATCTTTACATCATCAAGGCTCCTGCCATCAAATCTAATCACTAAGCAACTGGAATTGGATGAATTGGCCGTCTGGCTGCTCCAAGTACAGGTGAATGGGGATCAGCTGGTAAGAGAATTCCGGAGAGAGAGGTTTGCTGACAAGGCCAAGAAACTCTCTACCA
>JAGKTI010033058.1:0-11762 GCA_018397915.1 Birgus latro | reverse complement strand
AGAGAGAGAGAGAGAGAGAGAGAGAGAGAGAGAGAGAGAGAGAGAGAGAGAGAGAGAGAGACTTGTTTCCTGAGCGATTGGTAGGAAGATAAATTGCCCGTGAGGAGTGAGGTTTGTAATTACCGGCTATTATCACAGTTATTAACGGTAATTTGTATATTTATCTCTCTCACCAGGGTTAATTATATTCGCTCGCGACGTCAGACCAGACAAGCAGTTCCAGGCAAGGCAAGAGACCTGTGTATATTTCATGAGTACTGGAGCACTTTCCTGTACGCTGCGTGACTGAGAGCTGCATTTACCTCAACTTAAGTCCCTTCCTAGCACTTCTTCATTACTAATTTGCGCCTGTATCCGAAACATCACTTTATCAATCTTATTTATGTAATTGATTTCAACACAGAAGAAAAAATGTAAACAGGATAAAAGAGACTTGTGGTGTGTAATGTTCAAAATAAAACGCCATGGAAGAGGTGCAATGGGTCCAGTTACGAAAACAAAGATATTGGGCTGGAGGCACGAGTGCGGGTTGGGTGGGGAGTGTGACTTGGAGAGCGTCATTCGTTAACCGATTTTTGGGTCTGGGTATATTTAGTAACGCTTGTGGTTCAGTATTCACGGCCAAGGTTTGAATACACAGATGTGAAGTGGAATACCCAGTAGATGACATGAGATTAACACAGAATAGGGATGGCGAAAACACACACACATACACACACTGAAGTTAAGTTTTTTTTTTTTCTCTCTCTCTCTCTCTCTAAATAAAGGATCGCAATAAACCACACAAAAACACATACCAATATATTCAACAGCAGCTGAGAACTACACAGTACATAGCATCTTCAAATAATCAGCAGAACCATTGATAAATAAATAAATAAATAAATACTGTACCTCATAACTACATTTACTAATTTATCAAACATTCTATTAACCCTCTGAGCCTGGGGGAGTCCTTCTTACTTTTTCCTGCCATCCCCTGACGATTTTATTCAGGTGAGAGACTTCTTGAACGGAGGGGTTAGATGTGGGAATAATTAACACTTTCAGAGAGACACTGAGAGAGAGTCACCAAATTCAAATGCATTAGCTTTAATTTAAATAAAGCCCTCACTAACCCCATGACTAAAAGAGCTCTCCCCTAAAACTGAATACAATCATCTTATAATAGCAAGAATTAACCTAACAGACATCACCAGGCAGAGGGGGATTAATTATTCTCATTGAAATGACAACTGCAGTCAAGCAATCAAACTATCACACATACATATTCTGTCAACAAAAGCCTCAATAACTGTCTGAATTTTTATAATATTCATTGACCCTAGGAGGTACTACAGTTCTTTCACACCAACCTGACCCAAATTTTCATCCTTTTGCACCTTATTTCACGAAGTTCATTGGTAGAAGAATAAATGTTGTGGCTGCATATGCTTTCCGTAACACATCTTCGTGACTAGCATCTTGTTCAAGTCTCACTTTCTACAGCTCAGTATTTAAAATGGAGAGGTGGCAGTTTTAGGCCAGGTTAGAGTAAAAGAAGTTTATATACCATGAGAGTGAAATATGGATACAGGCTTGGGAACTATAATCTTTTTATCTTAACATGGCTTTGATTTTCACCCTTTTGTAGCTTATTTTATGTAGATAGTAAGCACTTCCTTGTAACTACCATCATATTCTAGTGTTAATCTACTGTTATACAAGATAGGCAGTTTTAGGCCATGTTAAAGTAAAAAGAAGGTAGCCACACAACCATCACTCTCAGGCAGCAAACATTCAGTCACAAGTACATAGAGTGAGAGTCCAAGCTGGAACTCTCACTTTGATACATGTCACACATCTCAATTTCTTTTTTTCCCCTTCAGTTTCCTGTAACTGTTGGGAAGTAATCAGCTAGTTCTGGCACTTGGTTTAGCTTCCTGTTCATAAAAAACATCAGCTGTACCATGGCCAAACTCAGCATGGGCTTTCCTGTAAGAGGCAGCATGGCATTATTTGATTTGATTGATTGAATTTGCGCAAGGTAAAATGACAGTCACGACTGTATTGTCAGCATATCACTGATCATTTCACCCAATTCAGTATGATAATACCCTTTTTATTTTCTTGATTACAACCAAAACAGTTTTCATTCAGCTGAGAGTGGACTAATTGAAATGAAGGGGATAGATAATATCCTCAGTAACCTACTCAAAATAATATGTTGATTATTAGATTCCAACTTTTTTTTCCCCCTTTCCTAATGAAAAATTAACACCTTCAGCATGAGTACATTTTTTTTTTCCCCCTAGGCACAAGCAGACAATATATGCTTAGAAGAGATTTTTGGTCTGATAGACACAGAAACAAAATCTCCATTAACATTTTGAGCCCAAGGACATATTTTATTTTTTCTGAAGCAGCAGCCAGCACTACCTAAGATAACCCGTGATTACATCTTCACATGACAGAAAGCTGATATGTACCCGGTTGTAAGCCAAGTTGTGATTATGTAAATCCAACTTACTGCGGAGGTGAAAATTTGGGTTGTTGTCCAAGAAGAGTCATGTTACCTTTAATAATAGACTTAATTCAGCTTTTGATGTAGATACTGACAACTGCACTTACAACCAAGCAGATATTATGTTCTTTCAAGTTCAGGATTATTTTTACCTCAGTATTTAAAACTTACTTTACTTGTTTCAGCAAATTTATGATTCATCAAGCTGTTTATTTCTTTTTCTTACTTAATTAGCATTATACATATAAAATACTCTGTACTTTGGTTTTGTACACGAAGTTTACGTAAGATTTGTAGACGAGACTGCATTTCTTCTTTTTAAATTCAACTTCCACTTGACTGTAACAGGGTTCTAATGGAATGGCAAATATTTATTAAGCAACAGGTCTACCATTCACATTTATATATTGATGAATAAATGAATGAAATACAGTAATACTGAGTCAGTGGTTATGAGTTTGTAACAAACAGTAATAATCAGCAAGGCTGTCATCTCAAAATATTATCATATTGTATGAGTAATGATTTTAGTACAGTCATGCATCCCTTATCAATAGGACCATTCATTAATGAACACAGATTTTAAGCACATATTTCTGTCTCTCTGAATTACAGTCCTGTTAAAGCATAAACTGTGTTATTGCTGACTGGAAAAGTGTGTCACAAACTCAGAATCATAAAAGCAAAATATCATTAACCAATAACAGATACCTACTGTGTCATATGTCTGTCATCTTTCATCATCATCATCACAACCCAAATCGCTTGTACACATAGGGTGGGTTTAAATCCATAATATACATGAATTATTAATGAAACAATCTTCTGTTACAATATATGACTATATGGGATGCACAGATATTAATGAAATACTGAGTTCCTGAATATTTGCTATATGTTCTCTCATATGGAAGTAGAACCTGACCAGTGAATGATGAGGTACTTTCGAGGTTATAGGCTGTAGTGAACTTTATTGAACACTTGCAGACATTGGTAATATATGTGGCACAAGTAACGGTAAAGAATGACTGTCAGGCTGAATGAAGAATGTAGATGGGCCTCATACAGTCAGTCATGACTGTGTAGGCATAACTGTCATGTATGAGTGTGACTGAAGACTTGCAAAAATGAATGAAGAGTATCCACCACAGTTTTTTTTTTGCCAGTCCTGCCTAACGTGTATGGGAAAGATGACACAGTCACAGTCAGCCTAACCACAGCAGTCATGGTGATTGAGTGAGATACACAGTTTTGGCAAGAATTTACTAAACTGTAATGGATACACAGCTTTGTGGAAAGTTGCAGAATACTTAATGTTTCATGAGGACATGTGATATCTTATGACAAAGACTTGTTACCACCCTCCATGCCATCATGTGAAAGTGGAACTGTTGGCAGGTAGTGAGACAAGAAAAGAGCCCATATTAGGTGATGCCAAGCATGTTTTTACTGGCTGTGGCAAGAAACTTTGAAGTACAGTTGTTAGGTTAACAGCCTGAGCCGTGACTTGCACTTTCTTATAAACACTACTGCAGTTGTGGTTTGTTCCTTGGGATAAATGTGGTGATGTAGATCTGTAGGATTATACTGAGGGATATAGTAATGTGCAGATTAAGAGGATGTTTAGGCACTGAGAGTGTTGGCAATGTGATGTGAGTGGTTAAACTAAGATGTTTTGGACATGTGCAGAGAATGTGTAAGAGTAAATGGGTGAAGTGCTGTCACAACCTGAATGTGGAGGGACAGCTCCAGCTGGCAGACCAAGGAGAACATAGAAAGCAGACTTGAAAGGGAGTCTCTTGATTACAGAGCTTTTGACTGGAATGCTAACAAAAAATGTCTAACCCTAGTAGACATAGAAACTGCTTCACAAACCTGTACGTTCATTGTGTATGTATTGTGAGAAGTTCCGAATGGGATGACTAAATACAGTGAAAGATGTTATGAAGCGGCAGTGGCTGAATACCTAAGTGTAACAAAAGTGATAGGAAGCCCACTCATGAAACCAGTTTTCAAATCAGCCGAGAACATATGCTTGCTGTTCTCATTACCCACAATCAAAGCAGCCATACACAACATACATGGTATTTAGCTACAATACAATATAGGCTAAACCTCTTTCCATCTCAAGTATACATTAGACACTGAGATTCCTCACATTTACCTATTACCTAATCTAACAAAATGAACATCAGGTAAAGAGAATTCCATATAATTCTTTGTTATTTCCATTGCACAATAATCACAAAGTTTCTTTATTTCACTTTGTTTTTAATATTGTAGTAGCTTAACCATACTGTACCCTGATCATCATTAACCTCATAGGTCTGATACATTTTCTTCTTGCTGCCTCTTATTGATTTTATTCAGTTTAGGAGACTTTATGAACTAGAGGGGTTAAATATAGCCTTCATTAACCCCTTCACTATGAGATGTCCCATAAACTGAATAAAATTGTCTGGATGTAGGAAGAATTAAAACAAAAATATCTTCAGACTGATGGAGGTTAATCCTATCATTGAGATGGTCTCTCACTTTAATCATGCCACCAGATGATTTTCTTCAATAACTTTCTTCAGCTTTAATGCTTAAGGGTTGATCTAAGCTTCAGCTTGGGAAAGGGCTCTTACTGAAAGGCTTACAAAGTGTCCAGTAATCCTTTAAGTCTGATAATGCTGTATTTTGTTTGCTCTTGCTACTTCTGTATGTTTTTATTCAGCTTATGCATTGATGATAACGAAAGGGTTAACAGTAAACCATCATGTCAAATTGTTGCCCCTCCTTGTTAAGGTCTGCGTTAAGGTACTATAGTTTGTGTGTTCATGGCTATCAATAGAATGTTCTCTTTTGTTTCTTCTTACTACCATCAGATGATCTTATTCAGCTTTTGTATTGCCTGTGGTAGTGAAAGAGTCAGCACATCACCTTCAAACCATGCTGCAATTCTCCTTGTCATCGGCGCTGAAGAGAGACACCTTTCTGTGGTGGCACTGATGCACCTGGACAGAGGACCTGCCTGGATGCACCCATGTCCCTTGATTCCCCTCCACTATCCAAATGGAGGCTGGTGGACTGCACTGTTAATTTCCTGCGGTCCACTGGGTTCACGTTCAGATGAGCCTGAGGGTTACAACTGGTAAAGTTGTCATTCCTGTCTGTCAGTATCATACCATTTACTTTAATTTAATCTTGTTACCTCCAGACACATTCATTCAGCTATACTGTGTTTACTCTAACTTGGCCCAGATTTTTGTCTTTTGCAGGTTATTTCATGTAGCTCATTGGCAGAAAAAAGACAGTACTGTGGCTCTACATCCATTCCACAGCACTTCTTCATGACTATCAGCATATTCTAATGTTAATCTAGCGTTACAACTCAGCGTTCAAGGTGGAGTGATATTAGGCCAAGTTAGAGATGCAGAAATATAATGCACTGTCCTGCGTAGTTGAAGTAGTAATAACCATCTACGTTAACCCTTTCAAATGTGACATTTTTCTTTAATTAACCCTGCCACCAAATACAATATAATTTAGCTTATGAAATGCCTCTGGTAGTCAAAAGGTTAGCAGAGCACCTTGACACCTTGCTGCTGCTCCTCCTCATTAAGGTTGTTGTCCTCGAGGTAGTTCTCCGTCTTCATGTCTAGGAGGCCAAGTGCTTCATCCTGCTCATGGGTTCTGACATACTCCTCACAGGTCATGTTGGGGTCCGGGTCAGGCGCATACAGGTTCTGCACATAACTGTTGCCTGCTGGGTCATCCAGGGTCAGGGTCAGGAAGTGCTCCCCAGCAATAACCTGAAACACAGACAGATATACTACATAAGATACATTACCTAAGAAGTGGCTGGTTACCATCATCCCTGCTTGGACGTGACTATGTACTTGTGGCTGAATGTTTCCTGTCTAAGTGTTGACTGTGTGGTTAGTTAACAATCTAATAGCCACATTTCACTCTCATGATAGCTAATACTTCCCAGAGTCAATGGAGGAAAAAAAAAAGAAAAAAAAAAAAGAACTGGACTGATTTGGCTGACTCCTTCACTACAAGAGTTCTCCCAATACCTGAATAAAAACATCAGAAGAAAATGTTACAAGGGGACTGCCATTACCTCATCAAGTTTTTCACATATTGAGTCAAGTACAGCTTTGCGGTGGACCTCAGCAGAATCACCAGCCAGGAAAGGGTTGTTAGACAAGTCATCTTTCACATCCCGAAGCAGACCCTCCAGTGTGGTGAACCTGTGGAAAAAAAAAATCATCATCATCATCAACATGAATTCAGTTCCAACATCACTGTTATCATTCTTATTATCTTGCATCATTATCATTTTCAATACCCTACAACAGTCTTCATTATCATCCTCTCATCACTGTCATCATCAGCACTGTAGTGGCCACCTGGCACACACTCAAGCTGGGCAGGCAGCTTTTCTCTACATGTTCAAACTGTGTTTTAAGAATTCTGGAAGGCAACTGATTCACAGGGCCGAGGAACACCACTCTGTCACTGAAGAACTGGCCTTGGCCTGCCCCCACCCAATGCTTAATACATGGGTGCAGATGTGAAAGGCTTTATGAGTGCAGGAGAATTATACTGTGAGGATCTTTTGAGAGAGTACCCAGAAAAATGTGTTACACTTTCCTTCAGCAGTGGGAATATGAGTTTGGTGTGACACAAAGACAGGATCAAAGGAGCTCACAACTGGAGGGATGTATACTCACTTTCCACCAATGAGTCCCCCACCAACAGTAAGATCAAGTTCAGGAATGAGGAGGTCACAGGTGTCAGACTTGAGGATGTCACGTGTGAGATCAGAGGGGTCTGTGAGGGTAAGGGTGATCCTACGGCCTTTCTCACCAATCCCGGCACCACTCTTCACCTCATTGGTACGGTGGCCACAGTTGTCACAATGCAGCGCCATGATGATTACCTCCTGATAAAAGAAAGATGGCTTAGGGTCATATTCTTAGGGGCATATTAGATTTCTTAACACAAGCCTAACCACCACCATTTTTTTTTTTTTAAAGCACTTAACATGGTCAACCTATCAATTCTCAAGTTAGCTACATCATTCCAATAACTCTCCCTCCCCTCCTGCTTCATCTCACCTTAAAGTAGGGTATCTGGACGACTTTCATGTTGGTGGTGGTGGGTCGGCTGCAGCGGTCACACAGCGTCGAGAACACCAGCACCTCATCTTTTACGTTCTCCCCCTTCTCACTGCTTTTTTTAGTGCCGTCCTCTTGTGCAGCTTCAGTCCTTTCATTTTTCTGGTTTTCAATCTCCTCTCTGACTTTATTATCATTTTCACCTTCATACTCCTCTCCATCATTACTCTTCTCTGCATCGTCAGTCACCCCCCCCTTGTCCTCATTCCCTTCCTCCTGTGCCAACCCCAGAGCCGAGTTCTGCTCTGGGGTTCTTCGATAATACTTTTGTGTCAGTTGTGAATCCTGCTTAGGTGCCAGGGGATTCTCCACAAAACTGTTTCCCGATGGGTCATCAACCTGGGAGCAGAGAGTAAAATTTATACTGGTATTAGTATTTACATCACCATACATAACATGCATATACTGTAACTGTACAGTACATATGTGAAAATGGTGACATGCTTCCTCTTCATTCCTATACTGAGGCTGCCCATGATACAGTTGATGTTTTCTATGGACTGGAAGCTAAACCATCTTATAATTATCCACTTAAATTTATATCAACATTTATATCATCATCCTAACCTCTTTCTCCCACTTGAGGATGGCATGAGGTAAGGTCCAGAAAGTAAGGGGGAAGAAAGAACACAAGAGAGGGATTATAAACAGCATGGTCAATGGAATGGGGTACACACTGCTCCAATAACCACTAAAGCCCCCAGAATCATTGCTGTACCTCACAGGTCTATATACTGTACCTAATATGTGCAGAACAAGGAACAACACCTATAAAATTACTATTACTGTTATTTTGAATCATACTGTCACACTAGGCGCATACAACACCTCACAAATAATTACTGCATTTTAAAATTTATATGAACCAATTATTTCATCACACGATCATAGCATGAGAAATATGTTGAAATGGTAAAACGTATATCCTTGTTTTCGAAACTGAACAGATCCAACACCTTTCATGAACCATTCCAATTCATCTTAACGCAAGTCCTCTCAAAATCACTCGATGCATGTTGAATTTATGGATTTGTAGAAATTTATGATGGATATTTTTTTTGAAGAGAGCAGAGAAGAGAGTGAGAGAGAGAAGAAATGTACGTACGATGAGCGTGAAGGGCTGGTCGAGTGTGATATATGAGGCGAGGCGGTCTATGAAGTCATATATCTGCCGGGCCACCTCGGGTTGCTCACAAAGCCTCGCCTCCTGATCTCGGTTCAAACCTTCCTTTGTCTGGGTCAGCAGCCCCTCCACTGTTGTCACCTCTGAACCAACAAAGTATTTTTTTTTTTTTTACCCAGTATTCATACAGTAGCAGCAATATGGTATAATTTTTCATACTTCTATTTAATTTACTTATTTTTCTGTAAACAGACTCAACATCTGAACTCACCGCCCTTTTCCGTGGTTGCAGGAATCTCCAGCTCCAACTCTGGCACTGTGACTGTGGCATGTTCCGACCTCACCACCTGGCGTGTAAGGTCAGTAGGCTGCTTCACGTCCAACCGATACTGCACTCCGCGCTCCCCCACTGCCCCAGTTTGGCACCCGGAGTTTCGATTGCCGCAGTGTTCACACTCAAAGGAGGTAAGGATGACTTCTTTGTAGTGAGGGATACGGGTCATGAGCAGGCGGGTGGTGCCCTGGTGAATGAAAAATTTGCTGGAAGATTAGTTACAGCACATTTGAGATCTGACAGTGATTCCAAACTCTTTTCAGCTCAGATGATGGTCAGTTTGGTTAGACTGGAGTGTTGACTGGCTACTAACTATGGAAGACTCATTCCTACTTCAAACTGTTTCTGAATTTCATGTAGCCATAAAATATTAGGCCTATTCAAGGTTGTGGGAGTGGTCCAGTTGTCAGGGAAAAACAGACTAAGTATAATTTAGTTTACTTTACATTCGGAGACCACTGGCCATGACATCGTATGTAGCTTGATCCTTTCACCTGATGACAGCTCCTAAAATGTCATGATCCTGAGCCATTCCCCAGCTCATCATCATACTTTATTATAACTCAGTTTCACCCTAGGAAATGGGATGAGTAGGACATCAAAAATAGGAAAAGAAATGCATAAAATATGTCCTATACCAGTAGTACTTCAGACATCCATTACTGTGCAAAGATATGACTAGCAAATTTACCAGTTATATGGAGGCATCATATCATATCTGTCCATTAGTTGTACTGAAAATTTCAGCGAGTATGCAGTAAAAATCACCACATGAAGGTTTGGAGCATCCACATGATGCATTCACGTGGCTCCCACCATACTGTGACTGACCTGAAATTCCTCACTGCTTTCTTTTCTTTGTGTGGTTGCCTGACTTAACATCTTCCATCCAGTATTGTAATCCGTAGTATATTCTTGCAACCAGGTAATGTTATTCTGCTTATGGGAGACCTCTCTAAGTGAAGGGGTTAATGAAGGTTATGTCTAACCCCTCCAGTTTAGAAAGTCTGTCCTAATATGAATAAAGTCATCTAGAAGGAGCTTGACTAAATAGAAAATACACATACATCATTAGATTGAAGGTTAAACAGAGTACTGGTACAAACAAATGTAGTTCAATAAGCAGCACACCTCTTTCTGTGTGATATGTGTACAGTACATGCATGCCTATATATGCACATGCACATACCATGTTTTGGCAGGCCATACAGAGGCTGGGCACTTCAGTTACATGTGGGTCGTCACTCTCAGATGCCAGGTCCATGTAAATGGGTTGCAAATCCTCCCCCATACTTGATGGCTGAGGCTTACAGACTGCTGTAACTGCAAATTATAATAAAACTGTTAATTATATTGTACCTCTGGAATCACTCTGCAACACTTAGAATGACATTTCTCACACCTGTTGTGGGAGTTTCATATATTTTATTTTAAACAATGTTACAAGAAGCTGTATACAAAATAGTTAATAGCAGTCATAATCATCAGTACGATATTAATTCATCTACACGGCTTTCATTAACTAAAGAAAAGACAGTACAGTATATTGAAGACATCGGGAAGTTTAATGTTCATAATGAATTACGAGGTGAATTTTTAAGGCAGTACATTCATGGATTTCACCATTATTATAAGCTGATGTGTAAATAATTCACTGAAAGATAAACTTTTACTTATTACATTTTTGTCAGGGATCAGTAATAACAGATCTAACTTAACCTAACCTGTCTAGGTACTGAGGTCAAAGTGGCATCCTATTGGGATTCAAACACAAACAAATATCTTAGGGGAAATAAGTTGCAAGTAAAGTTTATAGAATACAGTGATTTTATTAGACTAATACATTGCATAATATTGTTTAAAAGCTATAAAATCAGTGCATACACTCTCCCCCCAGAAGTTTCCTGTGTGTGTTCATATGTATGGCTAGAATTTTGTTATAAAGCCATTTGGTTACTGAATAGGCTACCTGTAGACATTACAGAATGTATAATTTTTCTCTTACACTCCAGTAATTTCCATTGAATTTTTGTGTCAGAAATTAATTACACCATGATGGACATGGGCAAATTCTATCTATCTATCTATCTATTGCCAGACGCCTCAATCCCGAATGGGGTGGCCACAAACAAATTGCCTCCATGTCACTCTGTCCCCTGCCATTTCACTACCACGCTCCCAGCTCACACCCCCCTCTCTCATATACCTCTCCACTCCATCCCTCCATCTCATCCTCGGCCTCCCCCTCCCTCTCGCCCCCTTCACCTCACTCACATACATTCTCCTCGTCAATCTTTCACTCTCCATCCTCTCCAAATGCCCAAACCACCTTAACGTGTTTCTCCTAATGCTTCCCATCACGTCCTCAACCACACCACAACGCTCCTTCTCTTCCTCATTTGTTAGTCTGTCTCTCCATGTGACTCCACATGCTCCTCTCAAATAACTCATTTCCACTGCTCTCACTCTTGACTTCTGTCCTTCCAACAGGGTCCAAGCTTCACTTCCATATGTCAGAGTTGGTATCACAATACTGTCATGTAACAACTTTTTCACTTCCATGCTCACCTCCCTGTTTCTTATCACTGCTTTCAATGAACCAGCAACCTTCCTTCCCTGCTGTACCCTTTC
>JAGKTI010033057.1:0-11762 GCA_018397915.1 Birgus latro | reverse complement strand
TCCTTTAACCCACTTACTACGGAAGAATGTATCCTTTGTGTGAACTAACAATCAGTCCCAGGCTTTCCAAGCGTTAAAGACAGCTCGTGTCAATGCCTCAATTTTAGCATTCCCTGATTATACCAAACCCTTTCTTCTATGCACAGACGCCTCAGGCGCAGGACTTGGTGCAGTTCTAATGCAAATAGATCAAACATCCAGGAAGCGTGTATTATCGTATGCTAGTCGCGCACTTACCACCGCTGAACGTAATTACAATGTCACCGATTTAGAAGCTTTGGCAGTTGTCTGGTCCTTGAAACATTTCACTGACATAGTATATGGTTATCCAGTGCATATCCAGACAGACCACCTTCCTCTATGTGATTTGTTTAAGGGACGCAAGCTCACTGGTAGATTAGCTAGATGGTTCATCACCATCCAGGACTTCAATCCCACTTTTCAGAATGTCCCAGGAAAATCGAACGTAGTCGCGGACGCCCTCTCACGTCATGTAGCCGCACCTGTCACGTCCTTGCCGCCCAAGGTCAGTGACAGCACAACCTTAACATCAGAGGATGTTCAAAACTCTCAGCGCACAGATTCCATGTGGTCACAAGTAGTTTATATCCTTGAATCAGGAGATGCCTCGATCTTGCCTGCTCTCCCAGTACTACTAGATGAGTTCATACTAAAAGATGGTCTCTTGTACAGAAAAACATTCCTTACAGGAAAGGATTTGCCCAACGGAGAAGTACACCAACTCGTTGTCCCTACTGACCTGATATCTGCGGTCCTTCACATCGTTCATGATTCACCTCACGCATCCCGTCCAGGTAAAGACCGATGCTTGCGCCAAGCACGTCTCGAGTACTATTGGCCAATCATGCGTCGCGATATCAATGCGCACTGTGACTCTTGCATCTCGTGCCACCGCCTCAACCGGCTTACCTGCACCGCTCTTACAATACTCAATCCCGTCACGCCCATGGGAAACAGTGTCCATCGATCTTCTCAAACTCCCTCTTACAGAATCAGGTGCAGAGTATTTGTTTGTAGCAGTCGACCACTTCTCACGCTACTGTGTCCTCGTCCCCCTCTCAGATAAGACCGGGAAGAGTGTTGCACGTGCTTTCGTAGATCACGTAATTTGCCCGTTCAGTACACCACATACCACCCTCACTGACAACAGTACTGAGTTCAACAATAGCCCCCTGGAGGAGATCTGTTGCCGCTTTTAAAATTAATAAATGCAATGTTATACCTAATAATCCAGCTTCCAATGGCCTTGTAGAGCGCCACAATAGAAAAATCAGACACCTAGGCTCCCATAGTTCGACATGGGATGACTGGATTCCCCAAGTGGCATCCTCAATCAATAGCTCCATCAACACTTCCATTGGCGAATCTCCTTTCTTTGTCCTCTTTGGTTTTGACAAACACCTACCATACACCCTGTTATCCTCAAAGCCAGACCCCATCAATAACATGGATGACAATGTCAAAGTAAAATAGTAAAATTGGCCAACTTCCAAACAATCCATCAGTATGTAACGTCCAATCTCGCTTCATCTAAGGAGGACATGATAAAACGCCAACATAAATCTGCCTATCACTATCGACGTCGGTGATCTAGTCTATGGTCATTCCCATATGAGTACCTCTAAATTGAATGACAAATTTACCGGCCCCCATCGCGTACTGAATAAACAAGCCAACAATTTTCACATTCAAGACCTCTCCACTACAGACACTAAGTGGGTCCATGCTGACGATCTGAAACGTGCTCTGCGGGGCCTAGTGTTGGAAGAATCACTTGCACAACCTACTGCTCTCCCTCCTACTCCACAAATCCCTCACTCTACACCATCTCCACCTATCCAGTCTCTTTCCTCTCCACCTACACCTATTCATTCATCAATCAATCTGTATCGATCCAAATTGCGTCCCGCCCATCAACCTCTCCAGGAACTCTCCCATTAATTATCACCTAATCTTCTAGGAATGATGTTAGCGGTCTACCTGCTGGCAGTGCTGACCCTCCTAGGGTCTGGGTCGGGTGAGGACGATGGTGGAGTACGTCCTGGGGCCTTGGTCGGCTCGGGAGGCGAGGTAATGCATAGAAGAAGTAGTCTCCCTGCGCTACGATCTTGAGCCCCTGGCCGATGTAGCCATCGCCCTGCCTGCCTACGCACACCAGCTCCACAAAATCAAGACCCACCTCACAGCCCTCATGGGGAAACACAACCCAAATCAGTATTTATATCATCTTTTCCTCCCACTCTCCTGGCAGTTGCAATACATTTCTGTTAAATTCACTGAGCTCAATGACACATTCTCCATTCAGCCACCCGTAGGTCGTTCTCGTGTGGAACGAGGTCTCTTTGACCTTGGAGGTGAGATTTTCAGCGGATTGTTCGGTGTCGATATAGCCCGTGACCTTTCCGGCTTCAAATCTGACCTAGCTCATTTAGCTTCCACCCTAGAATCTCAACGCCGAGTCATCAAAGTAACAACACACTATGTTACAGAGGATTACAACCCACCTAAGTGAAGTAACTTCCACTCTGAACAACTTCACCGACATCTTAAAACAACACCTCTCCAATCTCAATCTCAACGTTATTTCTCAGTTGTTTTATCTCAAACTCAACATGGATAATCTCCAACTAGCCATTGACTCTCTATTCTCTCAGGTCACTACCTTGGTTCATATCCTAGTCGATGCTATTAATGGACGTGTCACTGCAGACTTAGTACCTATCTCAGCTCTCCGCTCTGTATTAGAATGGGCTCACTCTACTTTCGTTTTATCCCCAGTACTCCCCTACTTTTCTGTCGAATATTACTATCCAGTTCTCGAGGCCACTCTTCTCACCACATCCGTCGTCGTCCATATCCCTCTCTGTTCTGACATCACCTTCAACCGTTTCCACATCATTCCCTTCCCCTTCCGGTACAACAACTCTTTATTGCAAGTCTCTGTTCCTTCAGAATATTTCCTCCTATCCCATGACCAACTTTCAGTTGCCTTCCTTTCTACCACTGACCTCCAGCAGTGTTCCTCCCTCACCCCTGCCTCTCGTCTCTGTGCTGCCCACCTTTTTGCTATCTTCCCTAGCAGCGCTACACCCTGTGAGTCTGTTTTAGTTTGTAACCATTCCATATACTCGGCCTGTTCCTTTGTTCCAGCTCCTGTACTCCCAGTCCACCATGCTCACCTCAACCACGTGCAGTACTTCTTCTTCACTGTCCCCATCTCTGTCACCATCATGTGTCCTGGTACTTCGGTCCGCTCCGTACCCGCTCGTGGTCTCTACAAAGCACCGGACTATTGTACCGTCATATCAGAGTCAGTCATCACTTACGCCACTCGCTATCACCAATCAGTCCGTAAACACTCCTATGACATCTTCGAACCAATTGACATGCCTTCCAACCTGCCATCTACTAATATTACCGTTATTTCCCCCAACATGTGTATGCTAACATTTCTCAACGACAGTGACTTCAATATGGATCAATTTTCTCTGGCCCCCAGCCGTTCATGGGTTCATCCAACCGTTGTGTTTCCCCCTGTGGTCATCTCTTTCATAGTTTTTTTTTCCTCGTTCCCTGTGCAGTGCACTGTTGTGTCCGGAAAATGGAACGCAGACTACAGGAAATCAGACTTGCTACTGGCATAGTACGCCCTCCCCAGGATTAAGTGACCTCCCATTCAGTGACTGCCGATGCCACCTGATAAGTTCCATAAACTGTGGACAAAAAAAGTACCACCAGGAAATGTTGACATATCTCTGATACAGTAATCTGTGACAACTAGAAACTAACATAGAAACAAAAAACAAAAAGAAAAAAGTGAAAGACATGTGTACCCTATTTCACGAGTGTTATGTACAGTACTTATATAGATATCTGAACATGCATGACTGCATACTCTATTTACTCCTTGTATCATATATCAACGTGACTCTATGTGTATCTTATATCAACATACCTCTCCTTGTAACAGTTTATATCATTAGTTTCCATCCCCTTGACATGGCCATGTCCTCCCTCCAACCCCTGTATCATACTTACTACCTCCCATCCCCTGTATCATAATCCCTCCCTTGTTCCCCTGTATCATACTCCCTACCTGTACAAATCTCCCGCCTCCCTTAGTCATATGAACCACCTCATATACCTTCTCTCTAGTGTCAGGTGACACCATCTCAACCACCCCGAGGAGAATTGTACCATTCCACTTATATGTATATGTGTATGTATATGCCTCCCTCACTGTATACTCCCCCACTGTATGCCCCCACTGTAAGAACTGCAGCGTAAGCAGCGTTCCCATGCTTGCGGACACAAGTAGAACTGCATGTCCGGGCAGTGGAGGGCTGACAATCTCGGAGGCTACACCTATATTTCTGTGCTCCACAATTAAAGGGCGTAAATACCTACTCCAGGACTTTCTTTCAACCATCAAGAGTGGGGTGTTACATATTGTCTAGATTTCCTACGACTTATTTCTTAGCATATACATTAGCAACTGACATTTTCAACTCTTAGCTGCCGAGATACGTACATCTCAGTTCAGTGCCGTCCTTCGAGTTGGAGGAAGGTCGCAGTTGTGCCCCTCCATTTCTGCCACTTTTGCGCCCATTATAAAAGACCCTGTGACCTCTACCCCTACTAAACCTCGTGTGGGAAGCGGTAAAGGACTGTTGATATATATAAGTGTAATAAAGTACTAGAAAAAATAAAGTGTGAGTGTGTTTATGAATAAGAAATGACAATACTGGCGGCGAATTAGCGCGAGTGGGAGGCTCGTATGCATTCGTATTTTACATTGCTTTCATAGTGTTTTTTTTTTTTTGGAATATGGATTCCAAACTACTTGGAAATCATTGAATAGTGTTTCTAGTGTTAATATCTGGCAGTTGTATTCATATTACGGGATGTCGGGAAGTGTAAAGTGGAGACTTAGCCACCCAACTTCAGAAGTTTTCACAAGTCCTACGGTAGTCGACGAATGCTAAAAAAATCTCAGGAGAAAGCTGAAGTTATATGCCATAGGCATATTTAATTATAATATTCTAGGACTAATAATTTATTTTTGGCAAATATTTTCAAAAAGTCAGTCGGAGTGCGGATTTGCCCCGCGGGATGGGCATGGCGCGCCTCCGACAACCCCGCGGTTTAAGGGTTAAGGCTAGTAGCAAGCTGCACTGCCTTCTGCCTATCATCCCAGCCTTTCTGATCCGCAAGCAACTCGAACTGTGCACGGTAAGCTTTCCAAAATACTCTACCATCAAATTCCTGAGGTTTCTTTTTAATTGGATCCCCATTGTAGTCACGCACTTCACTGGTTTGGGGTCTAAAAACTGGGGCATCATAATTAAGGCCAGGACTTAAAACTTCTACATTCTATACATTCTGATTACTCAACCCTGTAATGCTACCTTTAGATGCCTGCGATCTGTCAAGATTCACCATACACTGTCCATTTCTTTCATATGCTCCCTGTACACTAACCTGAGGTTCAGCAGTGAAATATTTCTCTACAGCCTCCATTTTCTCACTAATTATCTTTACATGGTCAACTACAATGTAGAGGTGTATGGTATGTAGGAGGACGGCTGGGCCTTGATAGCAGGCTGTAAAGCCTATGCCCAGAGTCGGACACATAAAAAAAAAAAACATGCTTCAACTGACTATCTACATGCTGTCTGCACTCCGTCAGTATTTCCTCACTAATTGCCTTCAACTGGTCATCTACATGCTGTTTACACTCCATCACATTATTGCTTACTTCATACATTTGCTGCTCTAGCTTGGGATCTACTTCCTCCCTAAGCTGTTGCTGTTCTTCATTCATTTCCCCCATGAATACATCTAGCTGTCCTTGCACCCTCAGGTGCACTTCCCTCTGTTGCTCCTGTAATGCCTCCTGAAGCTGTTCATGTCGTCGTTTCTGTTCTTCTTTCTGTTCTTCTCGTTGGGCTTTTAGTTTTTCACTCTGTGCTTGCAGCTGTTCCTTGAGTTTTTTCTGTTCTTCACTTTGGGCTTCTAGTTTTTCACTCTGTGCTTGTATTAGCTTCACAATTGTCGCCAGGGCAATTTCCTCTTTCTGCCCAGCTCGAGACCTTGTCTTCACACCTTCTGCTTCCATGTCGAAGGTTAGACTCACTGCAGCCCTGAAATTATCCCACTCCTGACACCAGTGTTGCATCCCAATCCCCACACTGCCACAGGCTCCAACAACAGTTGTGCAGTGTTGGAAGGACTTTGCCCATGTGAGTTGTTCATCCTATGGTCAGCCTTTAGGTGTACAGCACACAAGATCAGCTGAGGCGAAGATAAACACTGGCTTCTTAAAGTTGACTGTCTTTATTTTCCAAATAATTCCACTTAATGCTTTCCAACTTCACTTCACTATTCACACAAGCACTGGATGTATACAAACTGTACTAACTGCAATTTCACTTAATACTTGACAACACTTCACTGTTTTCACAAAAACACTTCAATAACTTCACAAGTACCGAAAATATACACACTTCACTGACACTGACCGAGGTCCAACTAAATTTAAACCTTAAAAACCTCCTACACTCTCATCCCTCATCCTTATATAACCTTGAATTACTCGAGAATGATCTATTTCTCCACAGTTCTGGTATGTGCTGGTGCTAACCCGCCCCTAGCAACACAGTTACCAATTAAGAGACATCAAACTTGCCAGAGTCTCCTTACATTACATAACACTCTAAATCATTTACCAAACGAATTAAATTACATAATTTAATGAACAATCACGTAAATAAAACATTATAGAGAAACAGAGCATAAAAATTAATGCAAAACTTATGAAATAACTACGCTCACTAGCAGCAGGCAATCTGGCAACTCTGACTCATACCGTCAAACACCTAGACACTGAGACTTCCCAACTGGCAAATCTTGCTTCGTAACAATACAATTAATGCATATAATCCCAGCCATGACGTTCATGAAGGATAACCGATGGAACAAGAGGGTAAACTGGACTCCACGAGATCGCAAGTGTGGCTGAAAAAGACCAGACAGGAGATGGAGATGAAATAGGCTAGTTTGCAGGCAAAACACGGGAGATTTTATCTCAATCAAGGAATCCATGGAGAAGGTTGGGGAGGCCTTTTGGATTCTAAATGGATGATGATGATCATTGCATTACTGTTCACAGTCATACATTGAACTCAAGCAAATTGGTTATGGATTTCTGGCACAGCATAACAAGTGGTGCAAGCACGACAAACCTCGACTAGGCAGATAGCAATTATTCTAGTGTTGGTAAATACTGATTAAAGTCTACTGTAATGGTGCAACTAACTTAATAGTTTCAACAACTAACTCTGTGAAATTCTGACCTTGTGTTTCACCTTTTAAACTTGAAAGACATTACCTCCACAATTAAATCAGTTGCTTTTGGGACCAGAGCCCACATATCTTGAAGGTTACATGCAATGTCATTCATCCATTTTTTCTGCAATATTGCTAACAAACAAACAAAAACACAAAGACGCTAAGAAACTCGACCAAAAACAATACCTTCTCGAATTCTGGACCCAACTCCTTGACGTATAAGTTAACAACACTCAGTAACCACAACAGTCTATAGATAAAACACTGATAAATAAAACAGCATGTGCAACATAAAAAGAGCCTGTTACCCTAGAACAACGCTCAGTAACCACTTGTAGTGTCTATATAAAACACGGTGAATTAAATACCAAAGCAACACTGGGACAATAACCAACCAGATCAACATTTCTGATCATTTCATTAGCGTGAACTTCCCTTGTCCTTTGGGAATCGAAAAAAAAGATAATCCCGGCCTTTTTTGCCTAGAATTTCTTCAGTTAATAGCAGCATATGACTGACTGTCCGGCGTGATGTTTACATTCTCCAGCTCTGTTTCCGCGTCCGCCGCTTGGTGCGCCACTGTCACCCAGTGTTACACTGGGATGGTGCGACTGTCCCCTCTTATCTTTCACTATACTCTTTGCTGCTACTACTGTTATTACCACCACCGATATTACTACTACTACTATGTCTGGAAAGGGTTAAGCTTATCGTACGTTTTGAAACACTTTAATATAAACTGCTAATTTTCAGGCGAGTAATTACACTCGTGTAAGTAAGCCACTTAAAGCATCAATCTGATTTGTATTGTCTCCCAGCAGATATACTGTTGCCTTCATCCATGTCAGAAACCATTCTTTTCCCGCAGACACACCTACACTATAACACCCATCTTGTCTCCCTCCCACTTGCAATTGCTTCGAAATCTGTACAGTGGAGTTCAGGTTCACACCTCAGGGAGAGAGAGGATTCGCAATGCTATGTGATGAACTCGGGAGTGAAGCTAACTGTACATACATATCTCGCTTTGTGAGGCTCGAGTGCAATTACAATAATTTATCTTTCTATCTATCGCCAGATACCATAATCCAATAATGGGTGGCCACAAATAAACCGCCTCCATGTCGCCCTATCCCCGAACACTTCACTGCCATCCCTCCAGTTCACACCCTCCTCACTCATAATAGCCTACCTCTCCACTCTATCCCCCAACCTCATCCTCGGCCTCCCTCTCCCACTCCCCCCATCCACCTCACTCACATACACTCTCGTCTCTTACTCTCCAACCTTTCCATGTGGCCAGACCCCCTCGATATATTTCTCCTATCACTTTTTCTCACATCTTATCCACACCACAACACTCCTTCATATCCTCATTTGTTAGTCTGTCTCCCCATATAACTTCACATGCTTTTCTCAAATAACTCATTTCCACTGCTCTCACTCGACCTGCGTCCATCCAAAAGGTCCAAACGTCGCTTCCGTATGTCAGAGTTGGTATCACAATACTGTCAGGCAGTGACTTTTTTACTTCCATCCTCACTCCCTTATTTCTCATCACTGCTATCAAGGTACCAACAACCTTTGTTCCCTGTTGCACCCTTTCAAAAACTTCATCCTCCCAACTTTCATCGTTATTTATCACGCTACCCAAGTACTTAAATGCACTCAGATTTTCTATATCCTCATCATCTAACCTCACTCTGCATTCAGTGCTTTTATTTCTCTCAAAGACCATAACTTTACTCTTCTCTACATTCACAAGTAAATTCCGTTTCTTATACACTCTCCGAAAGTCATTCACCACGCCTTGCAGTTCCCACTTGTTTTCACTTACCGATACAGTATCATCTACAAACAATAGAACAGGAAGTTTCCAAATGCTGCCCTCTCTCATTAGGGCCGCTCCAACATCCACTGCCCTACCATGTATCTATTCTATAACGCCATCCGTATACAGATTGAACAACCATGAAGACATGACACATCTCGGTTGCAGTCCAACATTAATATGGAAAAATTCAATTCACCATTCACACGCACTGCAGACTTAGCACCCTCATACATACTTTTTAAGGCATTCAACAGCTTTCCACTTAGTCCACATATTCTTAATGTTATTTTCCACATTCTTCTTCTCTCCAGACTGTCATATGCTTTCTCCAAATCCATGAAAGCCACATACAACTTCTTTCCCTCCTGTAGAAACTTTTCCACTAAAAACCTATGAATGAATATCTGATCTACAAAATATCTTCCTTTCCTAATAACACCCTGTTCTTCTCCATCTAATTGCTCTGTCATTTCCCTCTGTCAATATGCATCCTACCATATACTTTTCTTACACTAAGAAGACAAATGCTCCCGTAATTCCACATACTACTTTCTCCCCTTTTCCTTTGTACAGGGGAATAATCATACATGACTTCCAGTCCTCCAGGACTCTACATTCCTCCCAGGCCAACCTGCACATCTTCCATATCCATTCTACTACTGTCTTGCCCCCATGCTTCAGCATTTCACCACGCACTCCATCAATTCTGGGGCATTTCCCATTTTGACTATTTATTGCTTTCACTACTTTCATCCTACTGATCTCATCCTACCTTATCACTTTCCTCTTTCTCCCACCTATTCTCCAGCCTATTATATCGCATTACTTTCATTCTCTGTGCTGAACAATTCCTTAAAGTGGTCTCCATCTGCTCACTTTTTCTCCCTTCTCCACCATCAATCTACTATTTTAATCTTTCAGTTCCCTACTAACATCTTTATCACCCTATCCAACTCTCTGTACTTTCTTCCAGAACATTTTCTTCCATTCCGTGCACTTTTCACTAAAATTCCTTCCATTTTCCACATCCACTCTCCTCTCTTACTAATCTTTTCATCTCTCTCTTCCTCTCTACATATAATTTTCTCTTCCGTCTCTAAATATCCTCCATACCTCTGCGTCCCAACCACTCTCTATTTTCTTCTTTTGTGCAACAGCTTGTCTCACCTCTCATTCCACCATCCTGTTCCTTGCACTCCCATTCGTGTTCTCTTCACCCCACACACCACCCCACATGCTGCACAGATTCCTCCTGTGAATATTTTGCACGCACCTTCCACTTCCCCCATCTGCTTCAAATTATATTTACCCAATCACTCATCCACTTTTCTCTTATATGCTGCCCTTTTTCCATCCTCATGCATCCTTTCTACCCTCCTTACACGGACTGCTCCTTCCTGTCTCTCCTATTCACTCATCGGATTTGTACCTTGACTTTCACCATCACCAAATGGTGGCCAGAAAGTCCACTATCCTAACCTCCGTATGCTCTTGCATTCATTAGATACCGTTTCATTCGGTCATCCACACACACACACACACACACACACACACACATAATGAATCATTGCCTTTTGTTCATTAAGTGCACCACCCCCCGTCTCATCACTCGCCATGGATACCTGTTGATCACTTTGTGCCTAGAGAGGGCATTGGCTATCACGAACCTCCTCCTCTCACAAATGTCTACCAGAGCACTGCAATTCTCATCGACTTCTACAGGTACAACCCACTCACCAACTACTCTATCCACCTTCACATTCCCTACTTTTCCATTCATGTCTCCAATTAAAAACACCCATTCCTCTCAAACTTTACCATCCATGCTTCTACATTTGCCCAGAACTCTTCTTTCACTCTGCTCACGCGGTCTTCCGTTGGCGCATATACACACACACACACAATCGCCCACGTTTGTACTCCTACTTTCCTTCTTACCCACACAATCCTTGAACCAACTGATCCATATTCTCTTATATTCTCGTATCTCTTGCACACAACAATACATACAGCCTCTTTTGCTCTTTTATTCTCACTTACAGCCACAAAAATATCCCATCCATACTCCCACTCTATTACACTCTCACCACACCATTTAGTCTCAGTCAGTCCACGTATGTCCACTTTTGCACATGAAAGCACCTGTACAACCTCTCTCTCTCTTTCACCTCATCATTCGCACCCCTTACATTCCACGTTAAAATCCGTTCCATGTCCTTTGTACTGTCCTTGGTCGTCACCTGTTGGTCTGTCTCCTGGTCAAAGGCAATTTTTTTTTTTTAGTTGTTTTCTGAGGAGGGGCACTAACCCTCTGCCAACCCACTTGCTTCCACATAGGAAACTCCTACTGGTTGGTTATAAGGTTACCACCCACCGTATTGAATGATTTCCTGGATTACAGGAAATAATATGGTTTGTAGCTCATTGTAGATTTACCCTTGAATAGAGCATCTACAATGAATAAGTGGATGGTGAGCACCCCCATAATAATAATAATAATAATAATAATAATAATAATAATAATAATAATAATAATAATAATAAAAACAATAACAAT
>JAGKTI010033055.1:910-11763 GCA_018397915.1 Birgus latro | reverse complement strand
TCCCCAGTCACTCCCCCTCGAGTTTCCCTTTTCCCCGCCCCTTTCACCACTACTCCCCTCAATTCTCTATTGTCCCTCCATCTCTCCCCCTACCTACCACTCCTCCCCACTCCGACTACCCCACACATTCTCTCTTCCCCACAATCCTCCCCACTCACTTTCTTGTCTACCCCCCCTCGCCACTCACCACCTCTTCCCTCCACTCATCCCTCCTCCACTCTCCAAACTCTCCCTCCCTCCTCCATCCTTTTTTCCCGAACTACTTCCCCTGGTCACCACTCTATCCTCCTTCTCATTTGACTTTATCCTACTCCCTCCATCTTCCTTCCCCTTAAAATATTCTCTTCCTTCCTCCCCTCACAGTCTCTTCCCCTTCTGACCCTCACACTCCCCCTCCTCCCTCCACCACCATTCCCCTCCCCTCTACTTCCCAGACTCCACTACTCCTTCCCCTCACATCCCCGCCCCTCCCCTTGTTCTCACACTCTCTCCCTTTTTCCTTCTCTTCCTCTCCATCCCTTATTCCCTTTATTCTTTTCACTTTACTCCCTTCAGTTTCCTCCCCCTTCTACTCCCCTCAACACTCTCCTTCTCTCTCATCTTCCTCCCTACACCCCAACCCTCCCTACTCTGCAGCACACTCCTCGTCTCTTCCTCTCTCTCTCTCTCTCTCTCTCTCTACCTTGAGGAGTACAGAACGGTACAAATAAAAGCAAGCCGCAACAAACTTAATGAATTTCGGGGCTGTTTATTACAGAAAAGACTATAATACTACTACTTGCAGTTAATGTTAATGATAATAAACCAAGAAGTATCTCTCCAGTCGAAGTCGTCTCGAAAAAAAAAAAAAAATGAACCACCACGCAGCATAGAAAATGTACCGTGGGTGTTTGGAGGGGATGAAAATATGTTCTACTCTGTCTTACTCTGTGAGGGGAAGTAACATCAAAGAAATAACAAAGTTGCTCTGTTACTGAGTTCTTGTTTCCCCGGTTGAGAAGAAAACAGCTCGCCATGTTTGTACAGCATCTAGCCGTGAATGTGTTTGGCTGGGGATTAGAAGTTAGGCACAGTTAGCAAAAAAAAATATCAACTCTTTTACCTCTCTTCACGGTCCTTGAAAATCAGTGTGGTGAACCTGCACCAAATGACGCTTATGACATTGCTCTACGAGCGTGTGAAGTCATCTGTGTCTGTTGCTGCGGATTTACCTCCCTGCTTTTCAAAGTGTATGGAAATAAATGCTGGCGAGGCTACAGGACTTCTGATGCTGACCGTCCTAATCCAAGCAAGATTACAATGTTATTACTGTACAGCCATCCACCACATTCCTAAGCAACTTTCCCCATGTGTTTAAAATTCCCGTGGGAGATAAAAATGCTTCTCTTCATTTAACTGGAAACGCCTGCCAATAATTTTATAACTATCACCTGTAACGTAATTTAACTGGTATATTGTGGAGTACTCATCGACTGCTGTATTATCATGTCCAGTGAAATTTTTATGTACAGTATCTAAATCAGGTCCCAGTGTAATCTGTGCATCGATAGACGAGAAAGGTATAGCTCTCCGACGCATCCCTTTATCTTTTGTTCCTTAATCTTGAGGTCAGTTTGTCCCTCTTTACTGTACCTTCTCTGATTTCTGCACATCGTTTTTGTGATATGGCGACCCAAATTACACACGCTATTCCAGGTCAGTCGTACGAAGGAGCTGTTCAAAACGAGGAGAATACTCTATGATGCGCCTTCGAGTGCTCTGCCTGTGTATCCAACTAATTTGCTTCTTTACTGCCTCTGTGCACGGCCGACTTGGCTTTATTTCATTTGGTATAGTTACTCCTAAATCGTTTTTTTTGGTCTCCATTCTTCAGCTGAGTGTTATCCGTAGTTTGGATAACAATTAATTTCTACTCTTTATTAAGAACTTTACATTTATCAGTATTAAAAACAATTTTCCACGCGTGAATCCAGAATTTTCCATCTTTCTACGAGTCTATCCTCTTGTTTACCGATTTTTGCATCATCAGGAAAGTTAGATATTTTTGAACACAAACCTTCATCAGTGTAAAAACAGAATTGGACCCCAAACCGATCTTTTGGCAATCCACGTATAACATTCATTCGGTTTGATTCCTACCCATTAAATGCAACTCTTTGTTTATATTCCGTCAGCCATTTATCGATTCACCTTACCACATCGCCAATCCATCTTACACTACCGTACCTCAAAACTCTCCCTTCGGTACATGACGCCTTTCTTTGTCTATTCTTGCTTCATTCAGACGATTTTACTCTAACTCTAAAGTAGGAGGGGTTAGATAGAGCCTTATTTACCTCTTCAGTACGAGATTCATTACCTAGGCTGAAGAAAATCGTCTGGAGGCTGTAAGGGCAAATCAGTGGAATACGTCACAGGGTTCAAGATGTTACTTCCCTTTACCCTCCAGCATCTCTTCGTCGGTTCCCTCACTTCCCTTCCTGCAGCCTCTCACCCCTTCTTCTACACCCTCACCGACCCCTTCTACACCCCGCCACCCGCCTGCTACACCCCTCAACCACTCCTCTTACACCCCTTCAACCCCACCCCAACTCTCCTTTCAGCTACTCCCAAACTCGCGTCTTTTCCCTGTGTTCTCACTACATATTGGCACTCCTACTCTATTCAGCTCCCCTTCTACACCCCTCAGCTCCCCTACTACACCCTCAGCTCCCCTACTACACCCTCAGCTCCCCTACTACACCCTCAGCTCCCCTACTACACCCTCAGCTCCCCAACTACACCCTCAGCTCCCCAACTACACCCTCAGCTCCCCAACTACACCCTCAGCTCCCCTACTACACCGCCCTCAGCCCTGCCACTCCCCTAGCCACACTAAATTGTCAATAAAGCAGGAACCACCGCGATTCCCTCAGGCGCCACACTCCACTTAACTTGTGGAAGGGGCCGTCCCGTCGCAGCCCCTCCCCCTCAGTCCCTCTTTTCCTGTCCCCTTCCCTCCTTCCTTGTCCCCTCTCCCTCTCCTTTCTTCCCTGCCCCCCTTTGCTCCTCCTCTTCCCCTCTACCTCCCTCCTTCCCCGTCTTCCTTCCTTCTTACCACTCCCCCTCCCTCCTTCCTTTCCCCATCTCCCTTACACCTTTCCTGTGTCCTTCCCTCTTTCACCATGCACCTCCCTGCCTCCTTCGCCACACTCCCTTCTTCCCCGTCCTCCTATCTCTCTCCTTCGCCACTCACTCTCTCTCAGCATCGCGACCCCCTCTCCCTCCCAGCTACTCTCCACCACTCCCTTCTTCCCGACGCTCCTTCTCCACCACTCTCCCTCCTTCGCGACTCTCTTACCTTACATCTCCGCCACTCTCCTCGCCGACCCTCTCTCCTCTGGCCTGATCTGTTTATACATTTACCAGTCTGTTATTCCATCTCCCCTCCTTCCTTGTTAAAGCCCCCGTAACGAGATTAGAGAACATTTGTTAGCATTTAAGAGGATGTGTTACAAGGGAAATCATGCCGGCTAATGCTGCCCTCTCCCCTCGGTGTTGTCTTCATCGTAATAATTTGGAATCCCTCCCTCTCAGTACCCCTCTCACCGACCTCTCACTGCCTGCCCCCTCAAGCTACACTTTACAGCAAATTAGGTTCTGGGCCTTAAACGAAATGATGAAGGAAGGAAGAGCGGAGGACCAGCCAATTATATTACGGTTTTTACTGCCCTGTGTATGGAAAGGCTGTTGCTGTCAGTAGATGTTTACAAATTACTTAAGGAGTCAGTAAGGTACACCCAGCATCCACGTCGCAGTTCCGGTAATTACGTCCAGGTACTTCTCGGTACATAAACATCACGCGGTACTTACAGGTTTTTTTTTTTAGAATAGTGACCCGTATTTTAGGTGGCATAGAAGGCCTCGCAACACGTCTTCCGTAGCGTTTTATTTTCCTTACTCTATCTTAAATATTCTCTCCTACGTTATTTATATCACTTTAATATCGACGCGAGTGGCATGCAAGACGGTAATAAAGTGGGAGATGAAAAGAAATCGCCGAAGAAGACGCGCTACGGACTCTCCAATGCTACATAGAAAACGGCCCATTTCCTGATCTGTGCTGTTTTGTGTTGTGTTCGTGGAAGGGAGAGAAGAATAATTTTTTAAGTAACCCTCTATTTATCCACTTCTTATGCGAGAGACGGTGTTTATGATGCCCCTACTCAGTAACGACTTACCTACGTCACACCACCCTTCCCTAAGCATTCTTTACATTTATTGGATAACCAGGGGAAAAATTGGTTAAGAAGACGTCATTCTTAAACAAAAAATCACAAAAGGAGAGAGAAAGAAAGAAAGATAGTCCATCCTTCTCATAATCTCGTGTTTTGTGCTTAATATTCCTATCACATAAAATAATGCATAAAACCTTGCACCGCCTCACCCACCAGAGAAGTGCCAGTGAAATCTCGTTCATGGTTGTAAATGGACGAGATGTGTTTGTTCCCTGCCCGCACCCCTCATCCCTGCGCTGGAGTGGGAAGCCTTCAAGTGGTGGCACCGATATAGCCGGGTAACTCCTCTGCCCGGCTATACAAATGTCCCTCAGCTGCCTCCCCATCCCCCTGAGTGGAGGATGGTGGAGCTGCAAGAGGATTTTTCCTTCAGCCTGCAGTCCACTAGGTTCACGTTCACATGAGCCTGAGGGTGCATCTACTACTACTACTACTACTATTACTACTACTACTACTACTGTTACTACTACTACTACTTGTACTACCTCTCATCCATCACCCTTCACTCTCCTCTCTACTCTTTTCACTCTAACTAGGCGTAAATTTGCCCTATTTCCTTAATGAATGCTGAGCTGTGGCAAGGGATCATCATTATATGTGGTGCAAGTCACGAAGAAGTGCTGTGGAGATGAGAGCTGTAGTATTGCCTTGTGTCATTTACCCACGCCAAAATTAAGATGAATGAATTAATTACTATAGTTTGTTCGCCTTAACCTGGAGATTTTCGTCCTTTTGCAGCTTATTTCCCGTAGCTCAGTGGCAGTGTAAGAAAGTATAACGGCTCTACATCCTTTCCACTTCTTCGTGACTAGCACCGTACTCTAATGCTAATCTCAGCCCAGTAGCAGAACATGGCACTACTACGGATCTACAGCCTTTCCATAGAACTTCATCGTGGCTAGCACTGTATTTTAGCATTTTGTTGCTCAGTAACCCCGTTATGTCTAGCCGAGAATTCCCATCAACAGCAGGCAAGTCATCATTTCTGTTATACCTCTTGTTATACCTCAACATTCATGACTGGGAGAGGGCAGCTTTAGGGAAGTTAAAATGGGCAGAGTATACTGATTAGTGTGTAGTAACATTTAACCCAAATTTCAGTTACGATACCGAGAATTCCAGTGGCGAGAAAATTCTAGACTACGAGAGAGCTGACTTAGGTAAATATAGACAGTAATGATTGCGATTCGATTTCTCAACCATCAGAAGTCAACGATGCGTGGGGAATGCTTTCAGAGACTAACAAAGCTCTGATGGTATGTGCACCGATTCGTAATAGACGGCTTGAGAAAATATTAAACCTAAGTGGAAGAATGACGATATTAAATGAGAACTGACTTTCAGCACAAAAAATTGCTCACCACAAAGAAAACAGGATTAACATATACTGTATATCACATCCTTCCTCTAACAGCAACACAGCTAGTAAAGCAGGGCGCACACAGCACACACATCACTGCACATATCTGAGCATAAACAAAATGAAAAGGGAAGTTGAAGGAATAAATACTGACTTATTTCGATTGTATTAATGTGTTATGTGCTGTGCATTATAAGCTGTGTTCGTTAAGTACCTGAAAGTGTTATGGAATCAATTGTTGTTTTAATTTTAATTTCTCAAATTTTACTCAAGTGAGGCCTGGGGAGGTGGCTATGGCATCGGTTCACGACGGAAAGTGAACCACACAGAGAGTTATAGCTGTCCAGGATTTAACTAGCATGCAAATCTCAATCTTTCTATCAATATTAAATATCTTGTTCCTAATTTTTTACTGTATTATTATCATTTTCGCCTGGGAAATCCTGGTGAAGTGTAAAACTGGCAAAATCCCACACAATTTTAGGTGCGGGCCCTCACCATCCACGCACTCGATGTAGTGCTGCTCTTGGGTGTCTGCCCTTTCCTCTCCTCCATCCTTCTTTCCTTCCATCCTCTTTTGTCTTTCTTTCCTTCATTGTTTCCTTGTCCTTCTGCCTACAGGTGACTTTAAACTCCGTCTTCTGTTTTTCTTTCCTTCATTCTTTCCTCTTCCTTCTGCCTGTGGGTGACTCTACTCTGAGTGACTAGCCAAATGGTTTCCTGTACACCAAGAAACAATTTACTATGGTGGGTGGTAACCATATAACCAAATTTTGGCACCTGGTAGTTTAGTGGGTAATTAAGGTGCTCCAATCGGACTGAGCCGGTGAAGGTTTATATCCAAGGAATGGTTGGAGTTTATTGCTCACGTAATGCCACTCAGGGATGAGTGAGGCTGGTCACTCTCATCTTAAATGTCAGGACCAACTTGCCTAGCCCAGGGCTCCTACGCTTCTCATGGGGCAATGTAGGATTGGATGATGATGATGATGATGAAAATTCCTCCCGGACGGAGATAAACAAACAAACAAAAAACAGTAGGACACATGCGGGAAAGTACGGACGTATGGTAGTGTAAGTGCACAGTGCTACTGGCAGCATCAGTAAAGCGAACCCCAAGGAATTGTTTCATCACACCCAACACTATATCCAACTGAACAGGCGTCCACACTTGAAAGCATGGAACGTGTCTGACTGAACAAGATTGCTCGTGTTTTTATTTCAGCCTTCGAAAATGTGTATAGCTTCGCTGTGGCTGTAATAATTTCCGAGATAACCCAGCTGTGGTGCTTAGTTCGGCGATATTTGGATTTTTCTTTCCCAGCAATGTAGTGGCGAAATTTTAGAAAAGCCATTCAAGTAACGCCCATTACTTTTCCATAAACTTTCCAACGATGTGCGTAGGTCAGCTCTAACTCAACACTTTTCGAGAAAATTTAGTTATGATGCTCAATTCAGCGATTCTTGGCTTTTTTCGGTATTCTGGCTGCGAATTTTGAGAAAAGTCACTTATATAACATCTTTTACTTTTTCATAAGCTACCCAATGATGTGTGTAGCTTTGATAGTCTTTAATACAGCACAGTTTTGGGTGTCAACATTACTGCATGTCTCATAGTGTTCTTGCTTCGTACGTCCAGTCAGCTAACACTAATATACTAACGAATATACTCCTAACACTAATATACTAAAGAATATACTCCTAACAAAGAAACACAGGTGTCTAAAATTGTTGCTCCTCTATTGGCTTCTCTGGTTACAGTCTGATTCCTTCATTTTCCCCGATACCGTGCGTTTAGGGGGAAGTGGCGTAACTCGTGATAAAGTTGATCAGTGAGAGAGATGAACAGGTTGAAAACAATATTTTTAAGTTTAATGAAGCACCTGGGTTATATAAGAAAGTGAAGAATCAAATATTTAAAGCTTGTAACTCGAAATTTCAGTGTATCATCAAGGAATGGCAATAAATCTCATGACTGAATAAGTGTCTATTGAAAGAGTAATAAATCAGAACTTGGAAATGACGGTCTGGCTTAACCTGTATAGTCCAGTGACTTTTTTTTAATTAGTTTATTCCTGCTATTTCCAAACGGTTTTATTCATGTTTGGAGAGCCCGGTGGTGGTGAAGGGGTTGATGAAGGCTTTAGATAACGCTTCCAGTTTGAAAAGTGTGTGGGTAGAGGATGAAAATCGTCTGGAGGCAGCAAGAATGAGCTACAACATATATCACCGGCTTCAAGGGGTTAACATGTGTGCTATGCGAGTTGCTGGAAACCATAACTGGATATAAAATAGTTAAGTACTTAGAACAAATTAATCTCACCAAAGATTTCCAGCACGAATTTCGGAACAATCAGTTGTGTCTAGGAATCTTCCTGATTTCTCCAACGACATTATTGACGTAACTAATTTCTTTGATGCAATCCATTTAGATTCCCAGAAAGAGTTCGACAAAGTTCCCAACGGAAGACTTCTTGAGAAATTTAACATCCACTGTTTCCGTGGCAACGTACCGAAGAAAATTAATAACTTGCTTGCAGAATGTAAACAGATTGGTGTAACTGATGGATAGGAGTCAGCCTGGAAGAATGATACAAGTGGATGCCACAAGGTTCAGTTCTGTGACTGTTCTGCATCAGATTAATGTAAATGATACTGAGGAAGCCTCGTTTCGTATAATACCAAAATGTTCAGTTGGGCTCAGCGCGGCAAAAGGGTATTGTATATATAACCAGACGCCTTATACCCGGAGGGCTGGCCACGACGAAATCATCACGTTGTCCTGTTATCTGCAATCAGGGGGCCTTCTTTCCATATCACACCACTTACTCTTACACCTCACCACCCCGTCCGTCCACCTCATCCTCGACCTCCATTTTTCTTCACTCACTTCCTCCACTTTACTCATTATACACTATCGTAGTAAATTTCTCCATTCCCTCGATATGGCTTAGCCATGTCAGGGTATCTCTCCTAACATTTTTAAGTACATGTGGTCATAACACATGCCATAATGTAAAGTCGACAGTGCACAGAAACAGTAAACTGCCTCACAAATTAATCGGATTCTTTGGAAAAGCAGTCGAATTCAAGTAAGAGAATATCATTACCTTGCACAGTTCTTTATTACGCCCACACCTGAATTACTGTGTTCAGTTACTGTCAAGATGTTATAGAGGAGTTTTGAAAACACTAGAGGTACAGTGAAGAGTGACACAAACCATACGAAGAGCGTTTAGAAGACCTAAACCTGCTTAGCTTATCAAGGCGTTCACTGCGAGGGGATCTCATCCAAGAATATAAAGTTTTCAAAAGAGAGCACAGACTGGTCGATTTACACTGCATTATACCGGCAAAGATCCCTAGTCGAATGAAGCAAACCAATTATTCTTCAGCAGTGTTGTAAACAAATTGGGTCTATTTGTAAGGTATGGAAATGTGGTGGACTGCATTAAGAAAAAAAACGCTCCTTGGATTAGTATTTAGCTAAAAACGTTCAAAGCTGAAAAATACAATAATCTGTTTTTCTTTCATCCAGACTGTAGAGAATAAAGCAAAGTTATTATAGAAGTGATATTATTTTCCCATATACTCGTATATTAAAATAGTGAAGAATATCTTTTTCTATTCACTCATGCAGTTTCAGTTATAACAGTTTTCTGAGCTGGATAATGGCCTTTTTCCCTATTGGCTTTGGCTAACGGAATATGTGGGTGGTGGCAGTGGCGGCGGGATTTCTTGCTGTACGGTTCGCATTTTCAGCTCATACAGTTACCATAGCCAAACTATTCTATATAATAAACAGCTTCGAAAGGACCATTAGATCTGTTATTCTACCCTGCCCTCTGTCATCACTTGTACAATTTCACCCCTACCGTTCTCTTCCCTGTCCTTCATTCTTATGCCCATACACTCTGCCTCCACTGCCTCCTCATCCGTACCCCTCACCCCCTGCCATCCCCCTCACACCTACACGCCTGTTCTCTTCCCTCACCTCTGCCCTTCTGCCCCTCACCCTTATATCCTTCCTCCTACTTCACCCCTCTCACCCCAGCCCTGTGACCCCTCTCTGCCCACCCCTACCAACCTACCAACTTACACTTTCACCTACCCCTCACCCCAGCCAGTTTCCCCTCTAGTCCTCACCCCTCTCCAGCCATCTGACCCCCTCATCCTCTCCTTATACCTCTCTGCTTTCCTCAGTATCCCTTGTTTTCTCTCCCCACCCCTACCCCTCACCCTCCTCACCCTTACCCCAGTCTCCGGTCCATCTACCCCCCATATCCCCCCTGCCACATTTCTCCCTCACCATATACTTCCCCTCCCTACCTTCGACCCTCCTTCCCCACCCCTTACCCAAGCTTCCTACCCTTCCCCCAACCCTCACTGCACGTCCTTACCTATCTCCCTACCTAAACTCTCCTTTGCCTACTCCTCCCCCACCATCCTGTCCCACTTACCCTCACCCCACCCTTGTCCCACTCTCCCTCCCCACCCCTCCTGTCTTTCGCTGTCCCTGTCCCTAACCCACCTAACCCCTCTTACCTTACCCCTCACTCTCACCCCATCCCTATCCCTCCCTCCCTACCCCATTTATCCCCAGCCTCTCCCCCCCCCACTTCCTCCTCCTCCCCCTCACACCAGCCTCACTCGGTTCGCAGGTCACAAATTGGCAATCAGTGACCATAATACCAGCGCCATGGACCTTCAGCAACACCGCCACACCAGCCAGCCCCTCACACCAGCCAGCCCCTCACACCAGCCCTCACTGCACCACCTGCCACTTTCACCACGCCATCCCTCACACCACCACACCACCCCCTTACACCATACCGCCCTCTCACATCACTACCTGCTAGACTTCCACACCAACTTCACCACACCATCTGACACTCTTAACTCACCACTCATCACACCACCACACCACCCTCCACACATCATCCTCACACCACACCACCCCCACTACCACATCACCACACAACCCTCACCACCACACCACCACCCTCACCACCACTCCCTCACACCACCCTCACCGTCCCACCACGCTCACAATCTTTCCGCCACACCACCCTCATCACCACACCACCACACTATCCTCACCACAACACTACCCTTACCACCATACCACTCTCACCACCACACCATCCTCACTATCATATCACACCATCTCACACCACCCTCAACATCACACCATCATCATCACCACACCATCATCA
>JAGKTI010033054.1:0-11074 GCA_018397915.1 Birgus latro | reverse complement strand
CTCTCTCTCTCTCTCTCTCTCTCTCTCTCTCTCTCTCTCTCTCTCTCCATAAAGCAGTCCTCCAGCGCGGCGTCACAATTTATATATATTGTAATGTCATAATGTGGATGTATGGGCCACTTTCTTTCTCAGTATAGCTCGCCTCCACAGTTTTATTCCACAGCCTTCCTCTCTTATGAAACTGGGGTGATGTATAACCCTTTTGTATTATGATACGAGGTTAGATCCATGGCTTTGGAATTCTTCGGTACAGTGTGTCATTTGTTTGAGTTACGTTATCAGCTGAGGAGCCCGTATACTGTTTAATTAAGGATGTGGAAAATATCATTTTTTTCACCAAAAAAAAAAAATCGTGGAGCACAAATATACCACTATCGTATTCCTGACGCACCATAAGACCGACCTCGACGCGAGCTGTCTTGGTGGCGGGCTGGCCCTAAAGGTGCTAAGTAGTATTACAATGAAGGATTTATTTTTAGGACACACACTATATTCATAAGTACTTTTACATTTGTATTTTCTGATATATATAACTGACACTTTTTGATAACAAACATAAACACTTTACTGAATGTTTAACAGCGAATTGTAGACATGTTCTGGATCATCAGGGTCGCTATTATCTGACAGATCACTGTCACCTAGAGATCTATGTCCTTGGGCAACATCATTCACATCCTCTGGGACAGGTTGGTCACTTGGAAACAACAACAACTGGTTATATTCAGCTGAGAGACCTCAACTCCTGAGCAGCAAAGCCTACCCAAGGCCGTCTCTATGAGACTGCCTTGGCCTGCCTCACTGAATGACGTGGACCGAGTTGCCAGCTACTCATTTCTGTAATTTCCCCAATTTTCTATAGGTTCCCGAGGACTGATTACCAAGCGGGATTTTTAAATACTCAAGGGTCTATATATACAGTATATATGCACTAAACCTTGAGCGATGTGCTTCAAAGTATACGGACGTACTAATACACCTACGGGACATGTTTCTTCCATATTATGCCACCTTGTTGAAGCCATAGTTATGAAGCTTTTCATTACTATGTCTTTTGTTTTTCTCATTTTTCAGCTATAGAATTTTGTGTCCCTCGTTCTTTGTTTTATTCTTGGTACTGCCAGACAGCTAAGCGTCCTATATATTATTGGAAGAGTTGAATTCACCGTTTCTTATGTGTTTTGTTTTTGTTACTACCAAGATAATTAAGCATGAGCCATACTTTTGACTTCCGTATGATGATTTTTTTCCCCTTATATTCATATTCCCCTTGGGGCAGCCTATGTATAAAAATACATAGATATTCGTATTAACCCGCCGAGTCCCATCGACGTATGGGTACGTCGCGATGTTTTGTCACAGCAACACCCATCGACGTATGGGTACGTCGCGCAATTGCAAGGGTCATAATTTGCACAATTTTCAATTTTCATGGGTGATTTTTGGTAGGCAAATGTGGGAGACTTTCCTCTACCTGCTGTCAAGCAGGGATACTGCCTGGCCCCACCTACCCCCCCTCTCCCCCCCTTCCCCCCACACTGGGCAATTCACAAGTTAGCAGTAAGCAGGCCAGTAAAGTTATGTTCCCCCACGGTCTCTCCAATGATGAAATTCACGGTGAAAGTGATTCCTGAGGTGGAGGACAAAGAAATAAAGAAGCTAGAGCAAGAAACAAACATAAGTGATGAGGTGGTAATGTCATAAAGGAAGGTGCCATATGTGAATGTGTTTGGTGACTGAACAATGCTTCTATTGCGTATATAAATGTGTTAAAACTAATAAAGTCTGTTAGTACACATAAATTCGTACCAAATTCATACATAAATACGTAATTGAAAGTGGCTTAATTAGTTAACCCTTTCACAGTTCATTTTCTTTAGCCAGGTACCCTGAAAAAGAAAGAAAATGTAAGGTTGCATGGCACCTGTATCAACAGTTTTAAGAACAGGATCGCGATTTCTCTATGAATTTTCGATGTTTCTCATCAAAAGCGAAGGTTTGAACCAATAATTTTTTTTTCCCAAAAATGTTCGGGATTTTGTGGTACTGTAGGTTGGAAATCAGTCGGGACGTGACAGGGTAACGCCGCAGGATTATGTATGCCATCTCCACTTGACGTTAATAGGCGAATGGAGTATTTTAAAATTATTTCATGATCGTTACCATCCGAAAATGATACTTGGCTCCTCTGCATTCTGTCGAGGATTGAAGCGATTATTTTTTACAGTTATTTTATCGTGCTACCGCCTAAGAATTATATATGTTGCGGACTGAAAGGCTCTGTTGCTGACTCATATAATGCTTTCTGTTACAGCTGGAGGGTGTATGTTCCTCACTCAGTCATGCTGAGATTAGTGCGACTGAATTAGAGCCCTTAAAGACGATGATGTTTCCTACTTCATTTTTGTCATCGTCAGAGGGCTTATTCTGTGTATGGGAGACTTTAGCTCTGTAATGAGTTAGAAGCTATCTCAGTTAAACCAAGTGAAACGAAGCATCTTTTTCTTTACTCTTGCTTCAGCCAGATACTTTTATTCTGTATAGGGGAGATCCTCTCAGTGAAGAAGGTAACCTTTTGGATGGTAGGACATTCTGAGAAGAAAAAATGTTTAGCAGTAGCAATAGTGATAATCATATAACTAAATGTTCGTGCTCTCTAGGTTTTAGGTTAAATGGAATGGCAGAGGGCTAATGGCCCACCCTGTAAAACAGCGAAGTGAAAATACGAGCACAAAGCCTCTGACCAGGACGGACCAACAGTTAACGACCAAGGACCGGACAAGGGATGCACTAAGAATGGAAAAATGGAAAGAGAGAGATATGAATGTTGAGGTGATGAGGCACTTAACGACACAAAAGTAGAAAAATGTGGGTTGGCTGTGAAGAAATAAAAAGGTGGGTGTGAGAAAGTGGGAATATGTACTGAATACATATGTTGAAGTAAATGAGAATTAAAGGGCAAAGGAGGGGATGTACAGCTGCGGACATATCGAACAGAAACACCCCGTCCACCAGCGAGATGGTGTACTGCTCTCAGCATCTGGTAACACTGATAGGTATGGAACTTCGCCAGGTTTCGATCGGTCGCTAGGATGAACCGAACACGGTGATCCTTCCCGCTGTGCCCAGTTGGTGGTAATATAATATATAACCAATGTTTCGCCAGAAAATATACCGTACTGATAATAGCATGTCACCATTATGATATTTTTTTTTTAAAATTATGTCACACAATACACCCTCTACATAATGGCAGTTATTATGAATGCCACGGATTTCATAAGTAGTTTAGTTTCGAGACACGAATCATGCAACAATTAACAATTTATCATATAATCCATAGTTATCAGCTTCCCCACAGCTGATAATGAACAGAGAAATATCGTGACCATATCCTCCCTACCGCGAACCTGACATTGGTACGAGTAGACCTCTGAAATCGATGCAAGTTCACTACATACAGGAGGTGGCGCCACAGGAGGCGGCGGCGGAGGGGGGGGGGGGTTGAACTGGTAGACAGGAGAGAGGGGGGGGAGAAGGGGCCAACCCAACAGTGGTCGAACTGGGGGCTAGAGGTGAGGGGTGATGGGATAGGGGACCTTGGACTTTGGCAGATGCCTGAAGGTACAGTGGGAGGGTAGATTACAAGGTGATGACTGGGGTAAATCATTGTTTCATGGAGAACATGGAATTATACAGTCAGGCCATTAAACGTTAAACGTTACGTTGACGTTGCCACGTGTTGTAATTGACCGTCATGGTTTGTAACAATTCACGACACACTTTCCACTGGGTGGCTCAGTACCCCTGTATTATGGGTATGGTGACTATTTGTTAATGGGCAAATGTATGACATGTCCCTACAGTTTGTCAGATGTATCAGCTGTTGTCAAAGTGATTGGGAATTACTCTTTCAACCTACTGTAGTATCATCATGGATGACGACTGATATCGTAGGGATAGACCTACGTAGATTTTTCCTTTATCACCAATAAATATGAACAGCCTGAGAGTAATGATGGCCCCTATGATTTTTATTAATATCTGCATGGCACCGATGTAAAATAAAGGTGGATTTACTTAAACCAGGTTTATGTTACCGTTTTCTGTATGCCGTGTTTGGCTGTTGATCTTACACATTGCCGGTGGTTATTAGTTAATTTAGGTTCATATTGAGCAATTGTCGTATGGTACAAGCATTTCATCACAAATCCTCGAGCCAGTAATGGTGGAACAATGTTGTAATATCTGAAGTTATCCAGTCTGAGCATGCTCATATTGCATCAACTATGCCATTAGTTACAGAAATCGCTGGTATTAAATACAAACACATACTTTATCTGCAGTATGTTTTGTTATGCTAAACAACCGAGTAGCGTACTTAGCCACACATCTCAGCAGTGTCCGAACATGGAGCTGTTGCACTGGCTGAGTAACGGTGTACTGTATAGTGGAACCCGTTAAAGAAGACAAGTGAACCACTGTCGTCGGTGTATAAACATGTGATCGGCTGTTCATGGTGTAGCAGTCATTACGGCCATCTCCCCTTCCCGTCAGTACCCATGTCTGAGTGCACGAAGCTCAGCTGTCGGAGGGAGGGGCGGACAGTGAACTGGATACTGAGATTGTGAATCAAATTGCTTAACAGTTACACGTCCTTCATACCACGATTTACTCTATCAACATAGGGTTTACAGTACTTCGACTAAGATCATGTAATACAGCTGATAAGGCATCTCTCCACCCACCTATTAGCCCAGTCCAGTTTCACCACCATGTTCTGGGACCTAGTTCATCCCCCCCCCCCCAGTAAATCACGTTTTCGTTTACATCGGTACTATACATATATTAACGAGAACCATAGGCATGAGTCACTACTATTAACTATTATTATTGCGGCATGAGAAAATTCCTCCCTCCCCCTCCTCTCCTTTCGATATCACAGTCGTCATCAACGATGTTACTACGCAAACACAACAAGAATAGTTTCCAGTGGCTATGACAACAGGTGTGACATCAGAGACATTCTAGGGGCATTTCATAATAACATAGACGTCATACACTAATAATGCAGAGTTTGTATAATGTTCCACCCCATGGGGAGGAGGTCGTCTTACAGACGATATACCAGAATATGCTGGTAGACTGTGTAACGTGCCATAGACTGCAAAACGTTTAACTATCAAATTCTAAAGTTAACGTTAAGCTATAGTTAATTTGGCACCGTGTCACCAGCGTATCATTTATCCATCCCATCCTAGCTTCCTGCCACAGTCAACACTCCCCTACCCCTCACTCGTTTCCTGTAGAGCCCCCCCCCCCTTCCCACCAGCTAGACCATTATTGTCCCCTCCTCACCCACCTCCTTCCTCCTGTCTCCCAGGAACCCCACCCTGCCTCCTCCTGTCTCCCAGGAACCCCAACCTGACTCCTCCTGTGGCACCACCTCATGAAACTGTGTCTATTAAAGAGGTCTACCTGTATCAGGTTCACGGCCAGGGAGGAAGGGGGGGGGGTCACGGTAATTTTGTGATTATTGGGTGAGGGAATGTTATAATGTTATAACGGTTTATATGCTGGCCGTTGGCTAATGTTGAATGGTTCGTGATGTTCGTCGAAAGTCATGTATCCCATGTGAATAAAATACTAATATGTATGGCGTAAAATTATTTTATTACCATATTCACAAAACATTATTTTCAGTATATTGTCAGGCAGGACATTGATTATATACCACCAAAAACTGCTCACAGCGGCAATGATCATTGCGTTCCGTTCGTCTTAGCGACTGAACGAAACCTGGTGAAGGTCCATACGTATCAGCGTTACCAGATGTGGGGAGCTGGTGGACGGTGTGATTCTGTTTGGTATGTCCCCAACTGTACATTGCTGTATGAAGGAAATAAAAGGAAACCCTAAGGGAACATGGATCATTTAGGGAACGCGGTGGCTCAATCGGTAGAGAGGTGGCCTGCAGTCCTAACGGACCCAGGTTCAAATCCCCGCTGGGGCAGGGAACAGTTTAAGGATTTGAATTTCTTTAAATCAGGCATTACTGATCTACCAGAAGACCCGCCGACATGTCGTAAAAATACCCCCGCTAATACTAGTACACCAGTCCTGTATGAGACAGCCCTAGCATGTGTTCAGTATGGACGGTGGGTGTTAGCGCCGAAGTGGTGACATGTAGAGGTGTATGGTATGTATGAGGACTGCTGGGCCTTGATAGCAGGCTGTGAAGCCTATGCCCAGAGTCGGACACATAAAAAAAAAAAAAATTAGATTCCGGATTGTATGGGTAACAATGAAAATATAGCATGGACATTTGTTGGTGTGTATGCTCTAACAGAGTACCGAACGGTTAGAGCGAAAGAAAAAATCAAAGCTAATTTGGAAGCATGCATGGATATGTTGGAAAGAACTGTGAGTTTTTGACTAGAGATATAAATGGAAAAGTGGGGAATGTAAGAGTCCTGAGGGTGGTTGGTCAGTGAGGTATACCAATGCACTGAAGTGGATGGGAATGATAATGCCCTGGTGGACATTTGTGCTGGGAAGAACTTGGCATTAAACAAAATATTATTTGGGCAAAAAGTGATCCACAGGTGTACATGAAGAGCAGTAATGAGGATGGGTGGTAAGCTGGATGAATGTAAGGTAGTGATTGAATATATGGGTGTGGATGATCGAATGAGAAGATCTGTGCTGGACATAAGAGTGTAAACAGGTTGGGGAAACAAGACTATCTGATCACTGCATAGTAGTGTCTAAGATAAAGGTGCGAAAGCAATGGGTTCGCTTAACAATTCCCTCAGTGAGACCTCTCACAGTAGATCACTTGTTAAAACTGCCTCAGTGAAACTTAGATTATTGTACAGAATCTGTCACTACTTCACCAACGAGCACTTCGCTATACAGTAATTTACAAATATCACTTGCACTCTCAGCTCGAATATTGCTCACCCTTGTGGAGTGAATGCAGAGAGATTGCATTAAAAAAAAAAAGAAGCAAAATTCGAACAAAGTTGTCAGATTAATTAGTAACTCTACAAACACAAGTGAACTACCTCGTCTTCAAGTAAGACGGAATGTTGCCCCTTGCATTATTTTACAGATATTTTTATGGCAGATGTTCAGACTAAGTTGCATCCAACTTCAAGCCATCTCTCCACGCTTTCCCTTGTGTTACACAGGCATCTAGTAGCGCTCATGACTCCACTGTCTCACTGCCATATTGCAAAACTTCTGCCTGTCAGAATTTCTTTATTCCCCGAACTGCTTCTCTGTGGAACTCGCTTCCTCAGTAGTTTCCCCCCAGACTCCAACCTGCAGCAGTTAATATTCAACCGTCGCATTTTTTTTCTAATGAATGGCGGACACCTGTAATCTGGTGTACGGAATGTATTTTACTGAATTTGTTTTTCCTTCCTCCGTTCATTTTCTGGAGAGGAGAGAGAGAGAGAGAGAGAGAGAGAGAGAGAGAGGATGAAGTAGGTCGTGCAAAAAACGGCAAAGAGAAAGAAGAGGAAGCGGAATACAAAAGAGAAGTGGATGAACGACTGGGTGAATATGATTTAGAGGACGAGGAGGAGGTGGAACATGTGTGCAAGATAATCAGAGAAGAAAATCTCTGCTGCATGTAGGTGGTGTGTGGGGTGAAGAAAAGACGTAAGTGGGTGAAAAGGATTGCATGATGGAATGTAGAAGCGAATCACCCATTACATCTAAGAATACCTTCATGCATTCGCATTTATCCAGTGCATCAAAAAGTGCCTCCACACACTTACGCAATCCATTCTATCCAAGAATACCACAAGACGCTCACATATACCCTTTACACCTAAAGACATCTTAACACTTTCATGATCTCACATGACACCTAAGCATTCTTTCATATAATTATATATACCCATTACACCTATATGTGTCTTGATAAACTCATTTTCACATTCCACCAGAATATTCCCCAAAACAATCACATGTACATATTATACCTCAGTATACTTTCATATCCACACAATGCAGCACAGGCACACAGAAACATTACATTTAAGTACAGGATGGTCCATAAATGTTGCTTCATTTAAACATTCAACTGGCTGTATCCTAAATAATAATAATATATACTGAAAACCACAAAGCCTAAATGTAATGGAGATCAGTAAACTGGACGTTCAAACATACGATGCTTTGTATGTAGTAATATTCACAGGGTAATGAGCACATTCTTTTCGGTATAATAGACAGACCGCCAAAGCTGGATGAGGAAAACGATTAATTATTGTTCGACAAAACAGAATCATTCATACAAAACAAAGCTGGCGTCATTTGGGGGACTTTTAATAATTTGAATATTGATTCCAGAAATACCTGTGCAAAGAAAGGAACAGATTCTTAGAACTGACAGGCGATGCAAATTTAAGTCATGCAAGGAATACACCGAAACATGTAAATAAATGCTCTATCCTGCCCTAGGAATTTATATTGTCCCTCTGTCCCTAATGCAACACATACCATTTATATTCAACCGCCGCTGTAACCTCAAAGGCCTTACCAGTGTTCACTATAATTATGTGGCGACAGCAAGGGGAAAAAAAACAAAAATAATCGAGATGGCCTTTGGGTGAAGGAGGTAATGAATAATGTTTCCAACCACTGCAGACATTAACCTAATGACTCTGTGTGATGGTGGAAAATTTAGCAACATGGATTATGATATCATTTACAGTTGAAATGGCCAGCACAAATTGCCGTTTAGTTCCTAACTAACGTCGAGGAAATGTGGGGAATATTGACTAAAAGACTGATGTCAAGCGAACGAAAAAATATACCGAGAAATACCGAAGAAATAATCACGCTATTAAACTGGCCTGGGTGTTGAAAAGTACTGAAGAAATCACTGGTCAGAAGAGAACAGGATATCAAAAACATAAACGTACCGGAAATCACGGTGACGGCACCAAATACTTTAAATTATACCGGGAATGTAGGAACAAAATTCGGAAAACTAAACGAGAGCGCAAGGGGAAAAGTCCTTGTGAAGGAAAGTCAAACCATAAAATACTGTTCATTATATAGGGAGTAAGAAAAATATAAAAAATGTCATAGGACCTCTACTAAATTCGGAAGGCTATCTCGTTCATGATAACCAACAATACTAAACGACTCTTTTCACGATGCTTTCGCAGTAGAATATATCGTAAGCATTTCCATCCCTCAGTCTTTTCCCGGGATCAGAAGATGGTATCAAACAACGAAGTGAGAAAACAAAAAGTGATGAAGTTATCTTCAGAGAATCGACCTAAGTACAGTACCTGGCCCTGACCATGGTCTATTGAGAACTCACTAGACCTTGGCCATGACCAGATGTCTCCTCGTATACAACGTGAAAGTTATAAATAGTTAGCCTTTCCTATATATAAAATATACAATAAATCATTAACTGAATATAGTGTACGTAATTAATGGAAACTCGCCAATGTATAACCTATCTTTTAAAATGGGTGATGAAAAACGCGCCACAAATTACAGTCCAACAAGCCAAACATCAGTACTGTACAAAACTTTGGGGGAAAAAAAAAAAAAGTGATTGTTAGAGATAATATTACCGTGTTTCTTAATAAACATAATCTTTGATAATCATGACGAGTTTCGTAAAAACAGACTTTACATTACTAATTTGCTTGAATGTTCTACAACTGTATTATAATAACTGGGATGCAAACATACCGTCGAATGTTCTCTACCTAGATTCCCAGAAAGCGTTTGATACAGTTCCCATTCTAAAACTACTAGAAAAGCAAATTCTCACAATTTGTCTAACAAAGTATGTTTAAGGACGTTGGATTCGTTAACGAATCGCAAGCAGGGTGTAATAATAAATGGAGGATCATCAGACTACTTATATCAGTAACTTAGAAAATGGACTCGTCCCTAAGGTTCCTAACCCTAGATAGGAAGACCTGTGCCATATGGATACACTGCCAGGGTGCGTTTAACTTTTGCGGTTATTGGTGGCCAGAATAATGGGTAATGGGCAACTTTCTTTTTCACACCAATCAGTCCTGAGCCAGCCTATGCTGTTTCTGCCCGCAGGCTCAAGTTCCCGCCATAGTTGACCCTTTGGTGGGTGCCTGTGTATCCAACTGGCACATGTCTTCCTGTAGCGTATAATTAAAAAAATAAAAAAAGAGAGAGGAGGGCTATTCTGGTCAAGGTCGAAGGCTTGGATGCACATTTTCAGTGTTTTAGGCACAATATGACCACGTACATGCGTGTAATATTCCCACTGTATGCAGCATAAAGTAGTATATATGGTTTTCTTTGGTTTTAGTGTATTTGTGTAGGTAATGGAGGCAAAACGAGCTAGGTAGCCGTTCCACACAGAGCTGGCAGAATATTCTGAAGCTGGAGTATTTCAAGAGGACTGTTGACATCACATTATTACCTGAGTGACATAAAAACCCTTGATTATTATTGTGGGTGATGGAAAATTGACCTAGTGTAGCAGTAACCCAGTAATGGGGTGGTTTTAGGGGTCAATGGTGGCCAGAATAATAGGTACTTGGGAATTGTTATTTACAGATGTGTAGTCATGGGGCCCCAAACGAACAAGATACCTGTCAGACGAAGAGCTGGCAGAGTATCTGAAGTCGGAGGATTTCAACAGGACTGTTGACACCACAGTGGAACCCCAGAGTGACACAGAAACCCGTGATGTTAGTTAGCGTGGGTGATCTAACACTGATTAAGTGTACCAGTGACCCTAGTGGTGGTGTGACGGCCGTCATTACACCACACAAGGACCCACAACAGGAGCCTGACACACTGATTGAGTGTTTTGAGGGTACCGATGTATATATTAATTACCTGTTTCCATTTATGCCAGGCACCCAGTTTTCTGCGGAACCCAGGGTTGGCAGGCCGACTGTGTGATATGTAGGTATTAGATTTATAGGTTTAGGTAGTTTTTTTTTCTTCTCAGTTCCATGTATGTGCATCTCAGGAAGAGAATAAGTCAATACTACTTTTTCCTTCACTATTTTTTTCAAGTAACTTACAAATGTATTTATTT